>JAOXYC010183134.1:0-18706 GCA_028565715.1 Phoronis pallida
GAAAAACACCGAAGTGCAGCTACACTTTGCCTGCCTCATTAGCAAGTACGCATCATCAGCAGTATACCTCCCGCCAGGAATCCTTTGAGGAACATGACTAACTTGCATCTGAGTAAAAACAATTCAAAAAATCTGTAAGGGGTTATTTGAGAGCTTTTCATCCCGGCGAAAAAAGTCGAACCCAGGCTTGAGCAAAGGTTTGATTTGGATAGAAAAAGCTCCCAAAAGCCCTTTCACAATTTTTTTTGAACTTTTGTACTAAGATGCAAGTGTTCATCGTACACAAAATTTCTAGTTGATTTGAATTTTGACGCCAGATCGGGACCAACGAGGCGACAGTAGGCCTATATTTAATACATTTATAATTACTCAGTCACCAACAATAAGCGCGGCGTACATACTATTTAGATTTGCGTTTTCTGAATTCTTACCTGTGATATTTTCTACTTTGGTCAATCACAGCGAAAAGTTAAAATGTGTTCATGTTATCTCAATCGCCATGTTAAACATGAACTCGGGCGAGAAGAAACAAAAAAATGGCGCGAACCCCCGTTGTTTGGTCGTCTGGTAATCGTGAAGTGTGTTTTGGAGAGTATTGCGAGCTATTCAAAAGGTTTATGATTTATACACTCCACTGTCTTATCAGGTAACCGAGATAAGGACACAGATGGAACTGATTATTTTTACTTGACCGCCGTCTGAGTAATTTTTGAGCTACGCAATAACAAAATATACGAACGCACGTCGTTTCAACGTGACTTGAGTTTAATTGCGGTCACTCCATGATGTTAGAAATGGTATGGGCACATTTCTTCAATTTAAGATAAAACCCTATTTGTGAGTAGGCCTACGTTTTTAATAAATGGACATACTTTCCATTACGATACAAGCCGTAGATCGATAATCTCATCGTTATACGACAGCGCTATCTATCGGTGTAGCGGAAATCATTACATACTATTTTATTATTTCCAAGATAAATGCTCCTACATGCGCTAGGTCATCCATGGGCAAGACTGACAATGTAGCAGTTTGCCAGATACCCCCAATTAGCCCACAACTTGCGTCGAGAACGTGCCAATTGTTCAAACATGCTGGGTCGGGAAATGGCCATATTGAATTCCTCAACAATAAACGATAGATGGCGCAATAGTAAAAATTTGTATTGAACGACGCACATCAAACTAAAAACCTATTCAAGTGTTTATTATGTCAGTTGTGGTATACTCAACCTATTCAAATGACATGAATAGCAAATAGGCCGTATTCAATAGAATGTGAACTAACAATACCGCATGGCTAGTTCTCTACTGACTAGTTTAAAATTGGCAACCCACGTCAGGCTACAAACTCGCCGATTTTAACCCAATTTTAATCCAAAACACCACCGGACATTTCGACACCTGACGGCTAGACTCTCTTCGGGACAGCTTACAGGTGAGTGAAAACTTTAGCCACATGTGTATATTATAGGTATTAGGTTGTGCATAGTTATTGGTTGAATGTGTGATGAATAGAATTTTGACTAGAGATCAGCTGTTGCTTGACCTAGTAAATGACAATATGGTGACCCAATTTTAAGAAGACTTTTGGATTGAATATATTCATATTCCTTTTATAAACTTAATAAAGGAACCAAGAAATCGTTCTCTCAACATTATATCCAGGGCTCAATTTGCACTCACATTCCCCGTTCCGTCTCACTAAAAGCTGAAGTGAATGACAGCATATTGCGACTGCCCTATGTTCCGACAGGTCTATGTTCCGACAGCTCTATATTCCGACAGCTCTGTACATTTTCGGAACATAGAACCTTTTGCTTTTTAAAAAAGGTTATACTGATGTTCCGACAGCTCTATATTCCGACAGCTCTATGTTCCGACAACTCTATGTTCCGGCAGCTCTATGTTCCGACAGCTCTATATGTTCCGACAGCTCTATGTTCCGACAGCTCTATGTTCCGACAACTCTATGTTCCGACACACTTTGATGGGGTACCACGAAGTATTGAGTGGTGCCTTGTGGCGAGCCCTTTAGGCCAACTGCGTAAAAAACAAGTCGAGGGAACACAAAGTTATGTATAAGAGGGTATCATCTCATTTTTGTCTGACTCGGTGCCCCAGGGTGTCTGCATTCCCCGGCACTGTTGAAGACTTGTCTAGGAAGTATAATCGTTTTTGAATGGGTTAAGCATGACTATTAACCTGGTTCCCTACGGTTACATTCTTTGAGAACCGATTGTCATGTAAGCGACGATGTGTAGGAGAGTACATGACTATAGGCCTACCTTTACTATTATGCCTTTAACAGATATAGCTCGGCACTTCAATCCATAACAGTAAATATTATTTGATGTTATCCTCTAAATCAAATATTGACTTATTGAAAAATGTCAACAAGGAAACATTTCGAAGTTATCAGCAACCACGGTGCAGGATTTCCTTGGTCAGGTGGTTTCATCAACAGCTCCAAGTTTCAGTTCCCTTGTGTAATTTTTGGTGTGTTCGTTTTAATAATATTAGTACTTTACTAGCGCTTATATAGCGCCTTTTTATTCAAAGCGTTTTACAATTCTTAACAGCACTACCCAGGGTCTGCATCTGTCCACTCAATTGACATTTCAACTCCCTCGGGAGCATACATCAACGCACAGCATTTGCTAAACAGTTCACAACACCATCCTATCCCAGCCCAGTACGTTCTAGCTTTGGCTCAAATCTTGGCGAAGTCGCACTCCATTACCTTCAACCCAAATTATACAAAATTGCTATAAAGGACCGATACCAACACCCGCGCAAGATGGTGGAAACTCGCAATATCGATCACTCACTGCAATACGTACCGTATTGATAAAAACCCAACTTAAAAGTCCGTTGCACGCCTGTACGTGTACATATGATGGAGTTCTCCACAGCACCATCAAGACAGAATTCCGTCTGAGTCATTTCAAAACTAGAAAAAGCTAGCTGACTAGGATGTTTTGTATTGAGCATTTGACTTGTGTGACAAAAGATACTCTGACTGAAACGATTAATAGAACTTGTGACCATACGTCCATGCGTCATGGCAAAATGACAACATTACGCCCATATGTTAACACTGACACGAAATGACCGGTAAACTGACCCAGAATGTTAATTATGAAGAAAAATCTCATTTTTCAAAATAGTAAATGACGTTTGTCCTTGGCCACAGTAACAAAATAAAACCAAAGCACTGAGCGTTTTCACAAAAAATCCATGATATATTTACACCTTTTACAGCAAACTAACGTTTCACACTCCAATCCGCTTGCATTCTCAAAGTGCGATGAAGTTTGGCGGGATTATTACAAAGTGACCACTCTTTGTATTCAAGCTTGGTGCTTGTTATTGTGATTATCCAGCCAAACTTCAAAGTGAAACGTTAGTTGTCTGTAGATAGTGTTAAATGTTAATACACCATAGATTTTTCAGTGAAAACGCTCAGTGCATTGTTTTTTAACAGCCTGAAACCGGTTGTGTTACTTTAAATATACATCGTGTGACACGTCGAGAACGTTGAAGTGGTACAAATTTCATCGAATGAGACTCGTGTTTGTATTACCCGTATAACCGTATTTTGCCTTCAAAGAAAAATATGACAAGCTGCTTCAATTCAACGTCGAGAAATATTGTTGTGTCTTGAAGTGAAGTGAACCTATCTGTAAACGCTGTTTTTCAGGCGTCTATATGGAAGAAATTGTGTTACTTCGGGGTAATGTGAAATAGTTCCTCAGACACTTCGCCGGTTTTGCAACCCCATCTTAACCGGGAACGGATTGAATTGAAATTGAGACATAAATCAAAACAACAAACGTTTTTATTACATGTACAAAATAATAATGAAAAATGAAATAAACGAGGTGATGTTATGTAACGGAAATGTACGTGTACCTTTAGACACTGATTACACATGATACTTACGTAGCGCTCAGGTACGACAATATATTTTAGATGCGTGCACTTCGTTCACACATGTGTAGTCATTTATTGTTATTTATGAGTGTTTTATTGGAAATTGATATTTAAGACATTAATTAAACATCTCAAAATAATTTTTTTCAGAAGTCAATCATAAGACATATCTGATGACAAAGATTTAGATTAATTCATTTAAAACAATCCATGACATACAATAATGGGTTAATTAATTATTTCGCTTTTCACACTTTTTGACTTGAATGAATGAGAGTCGAAGCAACTTTTTAATTGTAGGACTCCCTGTGACGTATCGTGCCACCAGGAGCAGAAAGGAAAATGGCCGATCCCGCAAACGCTGGACGAAGTTACAGGTTCGCTGTCAATGACTCACAAACCGATCTCTCTCAAGACCCTCCAATAGACACGACTCCGCGGGAACCCCCCTCGATGAAGGAAGATCCCCGAGGTGTCAGTTATAGATATGCCGTCAACAATCAAAATGGAGGCTATTCGGTGAGTGTCATTTTGTCGATAGAGGGCGATCATTTTACAGAGTAAAGTTTCTCGAAATGCTTTGTAAAAACAAATTTTTATACGTGGAACTTGACTCTTGGAACAAAATTGTTTGACGGTATCAGTTACATTCAACAACACTTCGTTTCTAAAGATTGATGGTTCTCGGGTGACCATATTTCAAAAATTGGTATAATATCGAAATATGCTTTGAGCATCACATTAAAGATTTACGTCATTCTTGTCGGGCATCCCATTCACGTTTTGTTTTGTGACAGGGGTCAACACACTTCAATTTGGTTTTGTCGTCGAGGTTATTACGCATATCGTGTATTTAAATCTTTGGGTCTTGTTACGGGAATCCGGGACGAGAATATACTCGCGCTTTACTGTTTGTGTATTTGCGTAGGCGCTCAGTTGTGTCAAAGTTGGGACGTTGAGCATACATTGTCCATTGTGAACGTTGTCAGTGAGGAATTAAGTCCTGGACAAAATGAATAAAGAAAAGGGAATAGAAGCGTTGAAGTATCAACCGAGAAATCCTGACGAAAAAATCAGCGATCAAGTGAGTTATCACAACTGTTAAATCAAAAATACTCTGCCGGTGAGCTTATAATTCAAAGATAATTTGTTTTTTTTAAATTAAGTGCAACGTCGTTACAAATTGTTACACTAATACCTATTGAAGTCCGGATATCATCTCTTACCATGCAGTGATAAAAACTAGTAAATTGGAAATGCGGACCTGAAAACGTTAAAAGTTATAAAGAAAAACGTTTGCAATGAATCATTTTATTTTCAACCAAATGTTAAAGGATAAAGAATTAGAATATCATGTAAAGGTGATTTTTTTGGACATGAAAATGTCCAGGCCGGTAACCAGGAAACGTGGTCAGGCGGAGTTTTCAAGGTTAATTTGTAGAATGCTGAATACCTCTTCCTCATACATACATGTATACACTGTTTTGGGCAGTTGATTTTAATTGTAGGCGGTGACACTGAGGGTCAGCAGTATTAAATATGAATTTAATTTAACTACATATTGCAAGTGTCTCAAATTGTCATAGCAACACGGAGTGACTGTCGTCCCAAATGATTAGTTGTCAAATGTTTAGTTTAATTTAAACAAGATTCATGCACAATTGTGTTTTAAAAAACGCCCACTGTATTTGTGTCATCAAACGCAACGATCAAATGGCATTGGTGACTCACGTTTTGCATATTTTCAAAAAAAATCCTTCGTACGCAGACACCTTTTAAATTTAAGTTTAAATTGTCGAAATTTCATGCACGTTACCTACAGGTATCATAGCATTCAAAATACAATTTGGGATGCTTACCTTTTTGCAAAACCTAGTCAGTTAATGAAAAAATACCAACGAACTTTTAACCTAGGAGAAGCACTAATTTCAACTGTCATTTAACGTAAGTGTGAACGTTGCGATTTAGGCTATTTTTGGCCTTTTTAAACATAGATTTCTCCGCAATGAGTTGTTGAATTTTCATGAAAATTTAAATATATTCCTTTTAGCCTTATAAGAAGGGAAACGGTTCTCAGTTTTTTTATTGACCCCTCCATTGCTGAGCTATATGGCTTCAAAAATGAAGACTTTCATAAATTTTTTTTTAAAAAAATGTTAGCTTTGAAATTCAATATTTTCAAAACTAAAAAAATTAGCAAAATGTTGAGACCCGTTTCCCTTCAATACACGAAATATACTATTTTGAAATATGAACCGTGCCCATATAGTATGTATTGTTCCTGAAATCTTTTTTTTTTCAAAAAATAAATTGATTTTTTTAGTTAAAAATTGTCACATGACCAAAATGATTTTTTTAATTAAAAGGTAACCAATAGATTCCAAATTTATTCACCTTTCAGAAAATGTATATTTTTGTGGGCCAAAAATAAACATTATTTTTTTATGTCATGAAAACTAAGTCCCCGTGAGTCACTTATGGTCACACTTACGTAAATAGAACTGAATATAATTGTTCGAGTACGCTACCTGAGTGAGTCTAAATTGTCGAAACAGACCGGTTAAAGTACTCGAATCGTGTTTAAGGTGACAAGTACCTTAATAAAATAGGCATTGTTAAAGAATGCAAATCGTACAGGCGTAACCACAAGTTCTTTGTACAAGTATACCTATAATTTGCTAAAAAAACAAGGTGGTGAATTGAATTGTCATTCATTTCTTGATCAGTATCAGACATTCATTGGTGGTGTCAAGTCCCGGTGTCATGTGCGATGTTAAATTGTCTCTTCAAGCATAAGAACATCTTTGTCCACCTGAACATGTGTAAAAAAACATCTTTGTCAACACAAATATGCGTAGGCCTAACTGAGGCCCTGATTTGCAGGGATCTTTCAAGGAGGAAGGCGACTTAGTTCAGTTATGACGCCAAAATCACATACTGGCTGTAAATAAACCCGAGAAAGGTATACATTGCTATATGTTTATCGAAAGTGGCCGACGACCATATGAACTTTGCATTATTCTTAACATAAAGAATACTGAAGCCAATTGCATAACGTGTCTATACAGTCATCAAATGCAAAGGTTTGCCGAAGTTCATCTTTTCTTCCTTGTGATTACAAAAAATACAAAAGTAAGTTCATTCGTTCTGGCGCACATCTGGACGCATTCACATATACATGAATTGCGCCTGAGCGTGATAAGGTATTGGCCTACATGTGACCCATGCGAACAGAGCAAAATAACAGACCCTGCATAGTGAATAGGTGCATGCGCCTAAATGTGCACCAACGCGGTACAACTACATTGTACGTGAACATTTGCAAAATCGGCGAGTACATGTACTTGAATTGACGTCGCAGGGTTAAACGAGCTTTTGGTGAACGGTAGCAGCCGCATTAATGCCATCAGGGTGTCAACCGGTGCGTTTCTCTCGACCGAAAGGCACGACGCTAACGACAAGTGTAGCGTTAGTCATGCCTGGTTACTTTTGCTAAATATGTTTTTATGCGCCCACACTCATAATATGTGGGTGCATTATGTGATAGGTAGCGTCGGCGGCGTCGGCGTCACCGGCGTCGGCGTTACACTTCGTTGTGACCACAATAACTTGAGAACGCTTTGTCGGATTTTGACGAAACTTTGCATACTTAAGCTTGTTCTTGGCATGAAAAGGAATGCTGCTTTCGAAAACCGGCGTGTTCCGTCAACATTTGTGCCCCCTGGTGGTAATTTCAGTTCGGCCATATTAATTATGTTGTGATTGTGAATCCTAGGTTGTGACCACAATAACTTGAGAACACTTTGATGGATTTTGGCGAAACTTTGCATACTTGTTCTTGGCATGAAAAGAAAGGCTGCTTTCGAAAACCACAGTTGTGCCCCCTGTTGGGATTTTTAGATCCGCCATATTGATTATGATGTGACCACAATAACTTGAGAACGCACTGACAATGATGACATATAAGTGTATTTTGAAACGATCACTCCTGTAGCCTTGTGAATATAAAAAAGATAACCAAACAGGGTTACAAATACACCACTGAAAAAGAACCCTCTTCATATTTGTCCCTCTTTTGGAAATAAACTAACGTGACACGGTGTTTGGAAGAAATGTCTCCTACAGTTGAAGATATCTATCGTGTCATGATGTAAATCGGAACATTCATATTTGCCCGTCTCCTATTTAAAAGCAGAACTTCCAGAGATCCACGTAACTCTCGATTATTTCAACGCACTTCTTCCATGTCATTCAGAATGACACAATGTTTTTTTTGGCGTGTTCCGCCTTCCATGACTTCCGGTACAGTATATTGCAAAGAAAAACAGACAGAAGTACGACACGTGTGTCGTTGTACTGGCAGAAAGACGGCAAGCACGTTGGTGCCATTGTTTAACGTACTTCAACCGCCCTTTTACTGTAGGATTGTTGTTTAGGCGCTCTTTTGTCTTGGCGTATATCTGGCAGAAATGCGCCTAGTCTTACTTCTGTCTGATTTTCTTTGCAATATGCTGTATGTTGACAGGATCTAGGTGAAACATTCGACCCCGGGTTCTCACTAAACCAAGGAAAGTCAACTAGGAGATCACGGAAGGGTTTTCAAACTGCATATTATGAAGGGAGATACACGCGTCTGGGTTATTGTGGCTAATCGACTTTCCAATGCACCAAAGGATAGTCGTTTTTGTCAGTGTGTGCCTATAACCTCGCTTACCTGCCTTCTTGAATATCTAATGCTTCCCATAACCGTTTTCACATTCAGCATTTTATTTCTGAACGTGGTACCGTTTTTGGTCTAACTTTTAGAGATTCACCGTTTTTGGTCTAACTTTTAGAGATTCACGTGCGACGCTATATAAACATTAGACAAAACCAGATTCATTGTGTTCATAGTACCGTATGTCACGGGACCTATCCTATTGGATTAGAGTATCTTACCTTGAGGTTCTATTACAGACGGATGGAAGCTCACTGGACATCCATAAAAGTACAGATGACATCCTTGACCTTGAAGAGAACACTGAGAGAGGTCAGTGGGGTGGATCTGCTGAGTTCATCCTCTCATGCCTCGGTTATGCTGTCGGCCTCGGCAATGTTTGGAGATTTCCTTATCTGTGCTACAATAATGGAGGAGGTAAATAAATTAATATGACAACATAGACTGAATTCCAGCCCCTTTGACTCAGGTCTACGAATGCTGCTACTGCTGCTGCTATTACTTCTACTACTTTTATATTCACACAAAAGAACAATATGTCGATATAAGTTCCTGATGAAAAAATATTTATATTTTGAAATATTGAAACTGTGCTTTTGTCTATCATCTTGAACTTTTAATCTGTCTGACTACCAAATATCAATTTAATAAAACGTCATGCACTAACAACACTGAAAGCTGCTCACAACGGTACTCAAAAAAAACTTATTAGAGGAGTCCATACACGAACAATGTTCAAACCGCATCTCATCAATACTGTGTTTCTTTCCCGCCAGGTGCCTTCTTGATTCCGTACGTCATTATGCTGGTGTTTGTCGGTCTTCCGATCTTCTTCATCGAGTTGATTATGGGTCAGTTTGCGGCTGAGGGACCAATGACGATATTTGAGTGTGCCCCGCTTTTCCAGGGTAAGTCTTGCTCAGTTACAACTCAATGCAGTGAAATATCTGTTGAAATTAAAGAAGAATATTAGTGTGATTCTTGTCGACATTTTAAGAGACATTTTCACCAGTACTAGAACCTTCCAACTATACACTCCTTGAGGACTTCTCTTTCAAAAATTGTCAAACTTGGCGCAATGATTATAGTGTGCTACTCATGCGCATTGCATCGTTAGATGCAAAAAGCGGAATATAATGAGAGATCTTCATTTTTTTTCAATGTCTCCATAAGACTCATAAGTTAACCCAAATGTTGTATATAGTAAATTGAAAACCAGATGAATTCTGGAGAGCTCTTTGCTTTCAATTTGGTCGGCTTCATTCTACTCCTAATACGACTATCCGATAACTGCAGTGTGAAATGGTTTCTTATTCATTATTCAGGTGTAGGGGCTGGTATGGTGATCATCTCGTTCTTAGGGAGCATTTATTATAACATGATTATAGGCTGGTCACTCTACTACATGTTTGCTAGCTTTACATCAGATCTTCCCTGGGCAAAATGCTTCAATGATTGGAACACTGACAGTAAGTGACAACGAAACAAACTGATTTATCTTCCAAGATTGTTCAAAACTAATTTTGGTTCAGCTCATTTAACTACTGGCACAGCAAATACAACGTTTTACATTAACCTTAAACTGAAGTTTCCAATGATGGGTGACATTTGGAATCTGCGGGTGCATTTGTTAGCAATGCTTTTTTAAAAGTGTATAGTAACAACGAAATCTCTTAAAACAGCGATGCGCAAAACGGCGTAAAATATTACATTATCATGACGACATTTGACCAACCGTCCCATATGCTAAAAAAAAACATTGCATCTCATCATAGTAAAAAGTGTAATATACATCTACAATATATGTCGATGTTCCAGATTGTTGGAGCAAGCGAGAGGCAGACGAGTGTGAATATGTCAATGAGACGGTCCCAACGGGTAGCATCTGGTTATATAGAAGATGTATCAACGAGTCGATGCAGATAGGCATAAACTACACAGCTATCAGAGAGAACCTCACCGACGAGAAGGTCCTAGTGTCTCCGTCAGAAGAATATTTCAAGTGAGTTTCTGACATATGCTTCTCGAATACGGTACATTAAATCCGTACTTATGATGGCATTTCAGTTAAACTATAGCCATTAGAACTAAAGCAGATGACGATCACATAATTATAATGACGATGATGGTGATGATGAGGCAAATGACGTTGGTGGTTATTGATGACGATGATGATAACACTGATCAATGATATGTATGATGATGATACTGACGATGGTGGTGACGATGACAATTGTGATGATGATAACGATAATTAGGTATCCATTTAAATTAAAGTTTATCACCCGTCCCCGGAAAGCGTTCCGTGAACATTACATCCAGGGTTTCATTCACACTCGCATTCTCTCCCCAACTAAAACCCCTGAGCTGAGAAGAGTGAAAAACTTCAGTGTGCGATGCCCAGGAAGAAGTCTAACTGGCGTCCGGCGGGACTCTAACCCACGCCGCTGACGTGTGAATCAAGGACCCTAACCACTCGACCACCAGTCTCCCCTCTTATGTATCCATTCAGTTTCACACTGATGTTTTAACCCTGGAAGTGAAACATCAACTATCCACTGAGATAAATGTTTGTACAGTTCAGATTAAACTTAAAAGGTGATTCTTACAATAAATGGGATGTAATACAATATGAAACATAATAGAACGAGCCTTTGGCGAGTTCTATGATTTTATAAAATCGAATCCAATAAAAGGTTGTATTACTTCCCATGAATTTGAGAATCATTTGATTCCATAACACTAATTAAGACTGAAAAACTAAGAAATTCTATGAAAATAAATCCCAGCGTCAATGTAGTAGAAATGACGAAGGATGTAATATAAATGACGTGGGAAGTCATAATAGTTCATAATAGTTGGGTAGTTATGTGTTAAAAAAGATTATGAACATATGTGAGAGAATACGCTTCAATGGCTATTATGAAAAAACGATCCATTGTGTTCCTTTACAGCCGAAGAATGCTTGATCGGACCGATCGTATTGAAGACATGGGTGAAATGAAATGGGAACTGAGTCTAGTCCTGCTGTTAGCCTGGGTGTTGTGTTTTCTATGTATCATCAAGGGAATAAAATCATCTGGAAAGGTTTGCTATGGAACATTTTAAACTATTCAAATAACATTGTTTTAGTAAATTCAAATCGCATTGGTTGTTTGCACTGTTTTTTTTACAGTCGGCATCATCCTCGCAACCGGGCTGTTTGTGACTCATGCCTTGGCGGGACAAGTGTAAGCAAATGTACATGTAGTCAACCTTTGTCGCATTTGCTTACACACGGGCTCGTCTACATTAGCTGTTGATGATAACCAATTTCTCGTGTTGCGGTTATCGCGATATGTTGTCCTCCGCACAACAAAGTGCTACCATCACATTTCCGCAAGGAGCGAGTTTTGACTCCAGATTTTAAATGTTTGAATAATAAACAGACAATATTGCAGTGTGAAAATGAGTGGTTAACAAAGCGTTGTCAGTCCTTTTATGTGCCGTTCATAAGAATATTATTGGGCCAACTAAGGTCATTACGAGAGCAACTACATGTATCAGCAAGAGATGACGTAGGAGCTCTCGTTTGTTTGCAAATGACATGTGTCGCCTGAACACGACGACGCCTACCGGTTGTTGTAGTCATACATGCCCTCGACGGAGCATAGTTTCTTTGGTGTGAACCCAACCAAACCTTGGAGAAGTAAAAAGGAAAAAAGGACTTTAGCGCGTAAACAAATAGAAGTTAATTGAAATGTTTGTACTCAAAAGTGGAACGAAACGCTTTCTTGACCATTTAGAGTAAATTTCTTTCTCGTTTCAAGAATATTATCATTTAGTTTATAAAAATCTTGTTATTCCAATTTTTTATTTTATTTTCAGGCTGTATATTTCACTGCAACGTTCCCGTACTTGGTGCTAGTCATTTTATTTTTCCGTGGAGTCACGCTAGATGGTGCTGCTGATGGTATCAGATTCTACCTCGTTCCTACTTGGGAAAAACTGGCAGAACCAAAGGTCAGTAATTTACTTCTTTAAAATGTGGGCAGCCATGTTTAAATATACACTATCTGGTGGCTCATAACGTGTCACACGTTACTTTTCGTTCAAAGGACCTAAACGTAAATACGTTTCGTGTCACGCATGTATTTAGTTTGAATTACAAGTACTTTTCCGTTTTTAGCTTCGATCAAAACAATGAACGTTGTGGAAGCTGTAAAAAACGTTTGTATATCCTGAATAAGCTGTGACACCATATCTGCGACGCGCCAAATTTTATTTGACTACAACAAGTTATACGTACCTGATTTGGAGTGTCTTGTCTATTTGCAGGTTTGGGCCGACGCAGCTGGTCAGATCTTCTTCTCTCTCAGCGTTGGTATGGGTGGATTGATGACGTTCGCAAGCTACAACAAGTTTCATAACAACATTCTCAGGTACGATATACTCGCATACTATAGGATAACAAGCAATTCTCCTGAATATTAATGCTGTTCTTGAGGAGTTTAGTTAAAACTACCTGGAATACGTTAACAATAATAGAATACAGTTCTTCATCCATCCAGGAAGTATGATATTTAAATGATTATTACTCTGTTCCACTGGAATTTTACCTTGTTTAATTATCTAGCTCTTCGGAAACATCGCGTTTCCTTCAATGGAGTCGCGAGATGTTTCCGAAGATCCAGAGAATTAAACAAGGTAAAATTCCAGTGGAACAGAATTATAATCATTCTAATAATCGTTGTTGTTTCCAATTTCAGGGACACTTTGATTGTTTCCCTTGGCAATTGTTTGACAAGTTTTTTCGCTGGTTTCGTCGTATTTTCCATTCTTGGCTTTATGGCGAAGGAACTCGGAAAGGAAGTCAAAGACGTGGTAGCATCAGGTACGTCCGCGTTAATGTCATGCCAACAGATCTGAGATTCGACCTAGGCCTACATGTAGCAATACCTTAATCTTTTATCATACTATTATCATTGGGACGCAATATTCTGTTTAACACAGGCATGCACTGTAATATGTCTTTAAAATTACCACTATGCACACTACGTACATGTAGCGGTGCATAGTTTTCAGTAGCTCAATTCAGTTTTTATTTAATTTATTCATTTATAAATGGGAAAAGTCATGCACACAAAGCAGAACGCTTAGTAATAATATTTACATATCAAATTGAACCTCAACACGCTCTAACTGGTCTGTTTATGAAATATACTCGTTTCCATATTCTACCTCAGTTTTGCTATTTACCTGAAACACAACTGTAAATATTGTTGCAGGTTCTGGTCTTGCATTCATTGCGTACCCCGAGGTTGTTACCAGACTTCCCGTATCACCATTGTGGGCCATACTCTTCTTTGTGATGTTGCTTCTCCTTGGTCTCGACAGTCAGGTTGGTAGAGATGCTGTAACAAACGAAATTCTTATATACATTGGATTAATGACATCGCGTGTAACAGAAATCTCAAAAATGATATCGATACGATCATTAACATACATCTGTTAATTAACAAATCCTCGAACAGCCTTTTTTAATTATAAGAAGAACTCCTTCGTCCGCAAGTCTCTAACCGTGACTTTTCAGCTATCATGATTTGACCAAGGTAACTGTCGTCCTTAAAATGTCAATCACCTAACCCGGAAAGCGTTCGATGGATATAAAATCCAGTCTCCCTAAGTTCTTCCCCACAATGCAAAATCCTGACTAGGTGAGAGGAGTGAAATACATCTCGGTGAGATGTTCAGGAAAAGCCTACCAATATATATCGCCCAAACACACTACAGAATGCAAATCAAATTTCATTTCTTACAGTTTGCCGGACTAGAAAACATCCAGACGGCCATTGTAGACACGATACCACGCTTACGTCCACACAAGACCTTGGTGGCTGCCGGTCTATGCGTATTCATGTACCTGCTTGGGCTGACCATGTGCGCTCAAGGCGGCATCTATTGGGAAGAATTGATGAGTTACTACAGCAGTGGATGGTCATTGGTGCTGATTGGGTTTGCGGAATCTATCGTTTTTCCGTGGATTTACGGTAAGTCGGATTAGTTGTAACAATTAGTACAACTAATCATCGACCCACGGCTGATACGTTATTGCAACATCGTATGCATGTAGTTCTTACTAGATGTGTACGACTTTGTCTGACGGTTTATTCTTCTACCTTTGCAAATTGGGAAGGTAGAAAACCATATTTCAGATTGGCTGTTGCAAATCCTTTTTCGAGTCTTAAGGAACATAGGGCCCGTTGCTGTTCCGATTTCTGTTGTCCGTACTCATTTACCACTCGAGCAATGCCAGTAAACAGTCTATCCCAAAGCCATCGGCCCGGCAAGATTCGTGCTCACGATAGTGCGATCCCGAAGGCGACGTTGAATCAACTGAGCCAATCCGACTGGCAGTGGTACTGTAAGAGGACTTTTGAATGGTGCAGAAGCATATAATACCTTTTCTTTCAGGCGCTGATAATCTGTTGAAAGACCTGGAACTCATGCTTGGTAAAAAACAGAGCAGGTACTGGTGGGTCGTCTGGAAGTTCATATGTCCCGTTCTGCTGTTTGTGAGTTTCTAAAAATGGGTACCGTAAAATGGGGTGAATTCGGCCAGTTTTAAGATCGAATTTGATGGCCAAATTCACCCCATTTTACGGTATCTATTTCTGTCAGTCGCTTTATTGTAACAGACTTGTAAAGACGATATCTTTGCATGAGACTATAATCAAATGCGTTAACCAACTTTAATTAATTTCCTCTTTTCAATTTTAGTAAAAGTATTTTCAATTGAATTACTATGGTAAACTTATTCCATCTCTGTTCCGGTTTACCTATTGTTTTTCTTCTACCAACACCAGATTGAGCAAACGAGAGCAAGTGAATTGTACCGAGGACACAAAAATCTAACGCAATCTCTACCCGCACCACTTTATGAGTAAACTTACGTACAGCCAATCTTCACCTCTGTACAATATGTGAACATCTTTCAGGCCATCTTGATTGCAAACTTTATCGAGTTCACTCCGCTTACTTATGGAAGCTACGAGTTCCCGGACTGGGCTAATGGACTAGGCTGGTGTATGGCCCTCGTGTCTGTTGTGGTGATCCCCATCTTCGCCGTAATCAACTACATCAGATATGCACGTGAAGGCGAAACACTGGGACAGGTGAGTTGCTGCATCGGAGGGCTAGAATTGATAAGAACTGTTTTTCAACCCATTTAGTAGCTTGTTTTCTCCGGGGATATGTCCCATCACAAATTAGAGATATTTTTTGTTGACTAAAATTTTCATGTAATGTCTGATGCAATTTTGCATGGAATGTACATGTACCTTAAGACTGTCAATTTTGATACTTTTATTGAAACACAAGTTTAAGAAAATAGGTTCAATACAAATGTATGATAAACCACTTTGAGTTGTATGCAATCAAATTCGTGGATTCGGCCAATTCTCAAAAACGGATATTCAACCGATTCTGCCAGAAAGAGCATTAAAAGTGAACACCGTGGCAAACTTTATCTTTGTTAAAGTGACAATATATTTGCCCTAATATCTAAAAGTTAAATCAAAAACCCGTTTACGGGCACGTTTATTTGATATATATGTAGCTTATAGTTAATCAATTCGATTTCAGCGCTTCATTCGCTTGTGTAAGCCTTCAGAAAAGTGGCTACCGGCAAAGGAAAAGAACCGCCGTCGCATAATTGAAAAGATGCGCCAAAAAGAATTTGAAGCCAGTAACCCGACTTTGTACACTGTTTCCACGGGTGATCTGAGTTTGGCTGGAGAGAGTAATGTTGCCTATAGCGGAACGGGTGATAATGGTTCTACGAAATCTGGGATAATCTGATTTCAATAGGGATGGGGGTGTAAATGTTTGTACATGTATAAATAAACAGGTGGTCGTTCAGGAATTTAAATCATTACATCATTATTTTATTTTTGTGTCGATTGCTTATTGGTCAGGGTGGGTGTATTTAAAAAAAAAAATGAAATTTTTTAAAAGTGACCTTTTAAAAATCATTGACTGCATTTTATCTTTTTATTTTGTAAGTTTTTATACTAATGTTTTAAATTCATTGTTGTGCTTGTATATACATGCAGTATGTTCAGAGGTCCACTTACATTTTACAAATGTTTATTTTTCTCTTTGTTTCAATGATGGGTTTACAATTTCATATGTGTACATTTTAAGGTGTATTTTGCATTCAATGGATGTCGTGAAAATTTTTCTATTTGGCACTGGGAGTATTTTTGCCCTTGTACATAATTTTACATTTTTGATGTTTTAAAAGTATTAAACATTCCAAACCGGCCAGTTCTGATTTATAATCCCTCACATTCCGATTGAATGAATGTCCTCACATTCCGATTGAATGAATGTTATGTTTAGATTTTATTTGATAACAACAAATACGAAAATTAGTTTGTAATTTGAATTGCTAACCATGCAACATGACCGGATGTTTGAAAAGGAGATAAAATAAACATGAATTTCGTTATTTTTCGTCAATCATTTTTGTTTTCTATATCATTCTGGATCTCGTGTCCTCTGGTACTTCAGTTAAAACTTTCGGTTGCATTTTTTAAGAATGTTATGCAAAATCACGTAATCAGTGCATCTATAGAACGCTGCTATCAAAGCTATTTTTAACATGTCTCTTAAGTTGAAACGACTAAGTGTGAACGTTGCGATTTAGGCTATTTTCGGCACTTTTTGAACATAGATTTCTCCACAATGAGTGGTCGAATCTTCATGAAAATTTCAAGATATACTTTTCAGCCTTATAAGAAGAAGTCTTAGTTTTTTTATTGACCTATCATAAAAAACAAAATTTAAGAAAAATGTTAGCTTTAAAATTCAATATTTCCAAAACTAAAATGTTTAGCAAAATTTTGAGACCACTTTCCCTTCAATTCACAAAATAGACTATATTACAATAAAAACCGTGCCCATATAGTATGTATTGTTCCTGAAATCCTTGTTCAAAAACAAATTGGGTCGCATGACCAAAATCAATTTTAATGGTAATTATAATAGATTCCAAATTTATTCACCTTTCAGAAAATATATACTTTTGTAGGCAAAAAATAAACAGTATATCGTTTGTTATGTCATAAAAACCGACACCCAGTCACTAAGGTTCACACTTACGTTAAGTTGTTTCCTAACTGATATAACATTGACAGACATATTCCACCAATAGGACCTTTTCACATAGGGTTAAATAAAAAATACCCCGAAGTCATTTAGTGCTGCACAAGTACTCCAATGAACGTGCAGTCTCTTAAAAAATAAAACAGACTTTTGCTATCCCAAGCAATAGATTTCGTCATCACCCGAAGATTCTGCCAATTTTAAAATGCCTTATTGGGTAACAAAATTAATATTTGTTACCTAATAAAGCTTTCTATATACACTAGATTAAATTTCAAATTGTTTGACATGCTTTATCTTTCTATGAGGAAGTATCTATTAACTGTGTTGGGTTTTCCAAAATTCCCAGTTCTTGAAGCTGCACAAGTGCTCCAATGAACGCGCAATCTCCGAAATAAACAAAACAGACTTCTTTTTATCCCAAGCAATAGATTTCGTCATCACACGGAGATTCCTGCACTTGTTTTGAGTGATTTAGGTACAGTGTATAACGAGGTTGACATATTGACACTAAGCAAACATCCGGGGGTGCACGGAATCGTAAGCATATATCTTAATATGTGGTTTAATTATAAACAGTACATCTGAGATGAGAAAGTTCCATAAAAAGGTGATACTTTTGAGATCCAGTTATTTAATTAACAGACTCATATCATGCCATGTGTCATTAAAATCTTGATATCCGCCAATATGTATATAATTTTTTCACCTTATAAGGCCTTCCTTTTATCTAAATTGGTTATATCGGGTGATTCAGAAAAAACGTTCCGAACTTTGCGGCTTATTTTATCAAAGTCGGTACAAAAGAACAAACCAAAACTTTGCATGTGATTAGATGAATATGTTATCAATAAGATTTTCAAGTTTCATATTTGTGCATAAAATAGCATAAAAATAACAGCCCGTG
>JAOXYC010183135.1:0-12711 GCA_028565715.1 Phoronis pallida
TTTGACTATGATGCAGGTTAATTATATTCATCAAAGGACTCATACACAAAATTTCTAGTTGATTTGAATTTTGACCTAAGATCCTCACCAACGAGGAGACAGTATCTTTAACACGGGTTTGTTAACATCTGATTATAATACTTCAGTTATACGCGCCGGCAATACATATATGGACACATAATGTTCGACTTGCATGTAGAATGCTTGCAAGAACAAGGACAATTAACCAATACGCCGTTGTTTCACTTGACAGAAGGTATGAGGCTCTAAATAGAAGATGCCGCTTAAAAAAACAATTCTTCTTACGAAGTAAATGAATTAAAGAACATCAAATCGTTGACTTACAGGCTGGTCGAATGAGCAAACACTGCTGGCCACGTGGCTGGCCACGTGGCTGGCCACGTGGCTGGTCACTTGGCTAATTACATGAACCATAAGAGATTCAGTATTATCAAAACATGTAACTCCAAGATTTGATGAACTTTATTTATCATTACCAACTGGATGAAGAACATTTAAGAGCTTCTTACGAAGTATTCCTGAAGTGTGCTCATTGAGTATGTATTTGCCCACAGTCCTCGGCTCTTGGCGGCGTTATATGCGTTGTTGATACGTGTATGATAACCACCGATGGCGAAATGGGCTCCAAGAATCTGAACACCGTGCAAAAACTCGTGGATTGCAATGTCCTCATCACTGTAAAAAATAACGGATAATGGTAGTTTTTGGATCGTTGAGGATTCAAATCTTGAACACTGCATCAACTTCTAAGACAGTGGCAGTGATCGATATGACGCTATGCCAACCGTTCATTTTCAATCAGACTGCATTGAATTTCAAAGGCGTTAAACTGAGAGCTTACTTGGAAAGAAACTTACTGCCAACGGTCAATGGACTTCTGACAGAGAATATCCTCCTCAGCCCCCGTGCAGACTGGCGCGCCAGTTGTTGCTCCAAACCCACGCGCTCGCGTGTCCCAGTAACTAGGGAGATGCGAATGTTCGGGGATGTCCGTAGTCTTTTGATGTTTTCCTATGATTCCCATTCGGCCAAAACGCTGGTAGTAGGAGTTTCTGATATCGAATCGATCGGCGAAGAGAAATCGGACAATGTAACAGGCTCTTTTAAGAGCATCATCGGCGACTACGCTCGATGCTGTAAAATAAAAAGTTTTGGAAAACAAAACCTGTCCTTACATGGGAAGTCACTGTGATAAAATGTGGTTATGCTAGTTTTGATGTTGTCTGAGCATCCTGGTCAATAAATGTCTAATAACAAATGCTTCATTTCAGTTGTACATCTTGATTCATCCATTCAGATACCTGAGGGATATGTGCCGGCCAGTTAGTCAAAACTGTAAGGACTTCCATGCGAGCGGTCCAAATTCGATTCCCACTAGAGAAACATTTGATAGACCTATATCGAGCATCTCAAATCTTTCACTCCTCTCAGCTCTGTGGTTTAAGTTGTAAGAAAGAATGTGAGTATGAATGTAACCTGGTCGGATGCTCATTGAACAGTTTCAGGCATACTTCACCAAAACCTTACGATGATTTTTTGACGCTGTTATGTGTTTGCGAAGTGATAACGGTTACTAGTCTATACGTTGGAAAAGCAAAATTCATTCAACGTGAATAACGTTTTTAGAAGTGTCATCAAATGAGATTATAACCCGGGTCATACAGACTCATATCACGAAGACGACATTTTAATTCCAAATCGAGGTTTGACTGCAAAGCAATGCAACTCGTACGTATGTACTTTTATTTGCAAATGATTTCACTGTCAAGTTGACATTTTGCAGTTAAGCCTCGGTCTGAATTTTGATAGTGGGGATTACGGATGCCTGTGATATGAGGCTATTACATGTACTCACCGACAATGGGGATTCCGTACGCTTCAGTATACTTCTGGTAGAATTGTGACAGACCATTCGGGCCCATGTGGGTGGGACTTCTTAGATTAGAGGGCACACCTCTTACGTGATGACAAGTGTGGGTGTTGGTGGCAGATCCAGGGCGCAGAGTGGATCGTCTATGGACTAAAATACAAAAGAACAAAAGGGAAGCGTCATTCTACGCATGTTAAGAATTTGCATGTGCTTATAAATTCTTTGATGTCGTCCTTCAATCCCAAAGTACAGTCAATAACTGGTCTTAGAAAAGGATTAATGCTTCAAAATTCATTAGCATTCATGATGATCATTAAAATCTCGACAAAATATTTTTCTTACTAAAGCACTACTTACATGTACTATCATCCTGTGAGCTGTACAGCGTGTAGTAATCTGCGTCACCAAGCGGAAGTGAAGTGGACGCCATTACGGTCTCCTCATTTTGCAGCAGATCATCGGCCAATACGTTATGCAACGCTGGAATACAAAAGTCCTTCCATTTTATCAAAAACAGATGAGCATTATTTTCCCGGGATTATTTTATTTTACTTTTTTTTAAACTCTACCGAAAACATGCATGTTACACTAGGTGTTGGACGAAAATTTTCATCGATCCGAGTATTCAACTATTATCTGTTTGTATCCATGATTGTCGAAATATGTTTTAATATGTTTCAAGTCAATTTAAACTGCCCATAGAGCACCTGTAAAATAACACAAGGTAAAGACGAGGGCAGTGTGATACCTCCAGGGTTTTTTAATCGGTTGGCAAAGGTAAATATTGGTGTCAAAACCATTTCAATAAACATTGGTGAGTTATTGGTCATTTTTCATTTATACATTACGATTGAAAGAACGCAAAGGAATACAGAAACACTAGCCTTCTTGTGAAGGAAGAAAGGGAACGTGGGTCGATTTTGCGAAATTTAACTTTTGAGTTGTAGACATGAGTGATGTAGATATTATACAAAATAGCCCACTACCTCTCAGCGGTAAGATGGCAATACAAAGTTGGACTTAAAGTCGCATAGACCGTCAAATTCGTTAAAAAATAAACGAATTAAAAGAAATGAAATCACTTCCTTTGCGTACAATTTCTGCTATTTCATGTCCATTAGCTATGCTAACGACTTAATCGTTACTAAAACTAAAATTTCGACACGCCTTTCAGCTTCGTAACCCGTCCATGTTTTACCCACAATCCACCGCGTCGAATTATTCCGGGGCGCCGTAATTTTATCGAGTACTAACATTAATAAAATATGTGGTGTTAAAATAAAATATGCCGTGAAGTTTTATATATATTGCATTACGGTATACTAAAATGAATTTTAGCATTTTTGCGCGTTATTCTTAAATTTTTATATTGGATTTAAAGTGCAGAACACCCAAGTGTCAAATATGTACGCTAGAATTGCTTTTAATTCGTTTGAAAGGAATTTTATGGCTGAAATGACGGTCTATGCCCGTTTAAAAGATAAAAAATACCGTGCAGAAACAGTAGATATATACATACCGCACAACCAGAGCAGGAGCCACACGGTCAACCCCATAGTATCACCCCATACGTATCACTATATAACAAGATAAAATGACGAGTCCTATCGGTGATCCGAACTATTTATCCGGCTAGAGTGCTCTGGGATCTTAACAGGTGCGGCGTGATATTACCAGAATATTGAGAACGCAAACAGTCAGCCACATACGCGGGCACATACGTAAGCAATGTCACCAATGATAAACTAGATGAACTGGTGTACTTAGCTCGTTCGGATAGTTCGAACTTTATTCGACAAGCATCTTTAGGGACCTGAACAGGTGCCGGTGCTCTCTCCACAGCAGAGCCTCTTTAGTTAGTCCGAGAATCACGTTTTTCGCATGTGTGTCGCGTTTGTCCTTCAATGAACACTGGTGGATCCAAAGGGATCGCCCCCTAAAGTAAAAATGTGCTCCCTTTGCCTTTTATATTACAGTTTTACACGTAGGAGATTGCACCACTTTGTTTAGTTTTTCCAAAACTTTGTTTAACGCATGCAGAAGATGGAATCATTTGCTTTTTCCCTTTTTTTCGAGGGCGCGCACCCTACCCCTGACCAACGTCTGACAACAAGATGCACACTTTCGGGCTTCAAACGTGGTGGACAGAGGCGATTTACCAGAAAGGGGGAAAATGAAAATACTGTGAAATAATTTCGATTGTGGCAACGGTGGGAAAGGAAGATAATCGGGGGTGCGGGGTGGGCGGTTGTTGTTGGCTCCTCCACCAAGAACATTTTTAGAAATCAGTTTTTCTATCTTAAAATACAGAATGATTCGGAAGTCTCGACAGGATTTAATTTTACAAATGCAACCAAAACTTATTTATAGCGATGAAGATTCGATCTCACCAGAGTATAATCATATTTCGATTACCGTACAGGTAACTGGAGTATGATCTCGCCACTTGTGTGTGAACCGTGCCATAAGAGGAAACTTGCGACAAATTCGCAAAAAATGTTAGTGTTTGAATACCAAAGTTTACATGAAAAGTGTGTGACTATTGTACGCCAAACTCGATATGTCGACATTGAGGGGTCTATATGAGACAGGGGCGAGCAGCAGGAATTTAGCCCACTAACACAAACATGCAAGCAATCTTTGGCTACTGGGAAATGCCCCTTTAGAAGAAAAACGACAAGGTAGTTTTCGACATCTCTTTCAATTTCATGACGTTAGGATTCTTGACGTCACATACTAGCTCCAGCCACCCAGTTTGAGCGATTTGAGAGGTTTGAGTCCACCAAATCTACTAGAACATAAATAGGCTATAACACGTAGATAACAAATTGGGAGAAATCTGACTTTATAACTTGTGCTGACTCATATATATCTTACATACGGATATATATGCTTTATTTTATTATAGTGGTTTCTCTCGGCCGAAGCCGCTGGCAAGAGCAACCATAGACCGTCGTTTTACGTGCTCATCCGAGGCACATGGTGCTTGTGGCAAGCCGGGCTTTGTCAACCCTGGGAATCAAATTGCTATCAACTTAACCTAAAAACGTTGTAAAACTCAAGTTTGCTATTGTGTAAAAAAGATAAAACACATGTACTTTTGTTGTCTTTGCAGATATATTGACGGAAAAGGTACTGCATTTTGATTTACAAGAAAAAAGTTAAATTCTAAGGTGTTCAATCTGAACTTGAATGTTCACACATATCTTTCATAGACAACACACTGCAGTATACGAGGAGATAAAATGAATATCCAAGAAAAGCCGTAAGTCTTTGTGGAATTTAGCATTTTTGGATTTATTTATTATCCAATAAACATTATTCAAGTGAAGCAGAAGGCCTTCAATAATTGATAGATCCTCATGATATTTTTTATTGTTCCAACTCATATCAACCGTTAAGTTGTTATTTCACAATAGAACTGAAAGTGTAGTGTATTAAAATCATCTAGCCACACTGTGGTTTTTATTCAAAAGTAGTTGGTTATCATTTTATTGAGGGTAAAGGAGCAATAAATGACGTGTGGACATTGAAGTTTTGACTGTTGACATGCAGAAACTACTATTTTTACTGATAAAAATTGTCAAGTAGATTCATATTGAAACCAAAAGGGGGATTTTAAAAATCACGTAAAACATTATCATTCTTAGAAGACCATATTATGTTAACTTGAAGAAATGCCATGTTGTATTTTAGCCAACCCTTGCGTTTCAAGTAAGAAAATAGCCCAGTTTAAGAGAGCAAATTACTGAACTTTAAATATTTTTTATTTAAGATTCGACAGAAAATGAACAAATTTGAGCTCCCCCCATTGAAAGTAGGGCTGGTCAGAATGGAATCAAATTGACATATTCTAACAACAGGAGCCTACGCACAATCAAATGTGAATGATAAAAGTATGAAATTGTTTAATCTTATTTGACAGATAAGATATAAAGGTGCATTTTTTAATACTCGTTTTTTTTTTAATGAGTCATTATGCAAAAATTGAAGGTCACTTAGTACACAAGAATTTAAGAATTAAGACTTCTTATAAATATCAGAATAAATAGTCCTTACAAAATGAAACAATTTGATGCATAAAGAAACTAATTATGTTGTTTTAGTTTATTGGCAGACATCGTTACTGAATGGCGCACAATTAGGCGCACGTACCTAAACAGAGCCCATCGGGGATTTTTGCGATTTTTATCTGCTCAAATTGATCATATCATGTTTGTATATTAAAGTTGTATTTATGTTTCATGAAGGGAAATAATGTGTCACGAATATTATAAAATGCAACTGCGTTGTGAAACAAAAAGTGAACATGGAAATACCCGTAGTTTTATCAGTATTATCAGTATAGTAAAACTTCAAGTAGTTGAGTATGTTATAGTAAAACTGGAACAAAGATAAATGTAGACAGGAAATTCGTTATTTATGTATCAACGGCGCTTGTGCCAATCAGCCGGGGATCAGTATATGTTACTCGCTCAAGTAAGAAGATGTCAAGACTATAACTGCAGCTTTCTGTGAGGCGTTCTCTGCTTATAGGTAAATATATGACAGACGTTAAATCAGACGCAATTTACGTTCGATTCACTTGAAATTCCCATAGAACATGTGTTTTGATAATGACTGTTTTTCGTCAAAATCCGATTCATTCAAAATGACGACTGTGGCGGTCACTTTGTTTACAAATTGCGCTCTACGTAGTGCAATTAATACAAGTGTCCATAGTTTCGTCAAAATTGAATTCAAAATGGCGGCTCCGGTGGCCATTTTGTTTACAAATTGCACTCTACAGGTTCTATTTTTCAGATTTATTATCAGATTTTCTTTTCAACTTTTGTTTCCGAATTTCTAAGTTCTCGCTCTATTGAGCGCTTTCATACTTTTCTTTCTGGGACGTAATCTAGCTTCATTTTGAGTAATCTACCAGTATTTTAATACTGATAGCGTCTGCACGATAAGCTAAAATCTAAAAAAAGGATTTTGATGTACAGTTTGCTCGAACTTCTCACGTGACACTGTGTTCAAAAGTAACATAACATATTTATCATACATAGGCGGTAGCGTTACTCTCGTGACTGAAATTCATTTCAATTAAAAAGATGCTGCAATATCTTCAGAACTTATGAGCAAACAGCGTATTTGACCGTTAACATTCACAGTCACGCATATCAAACCACCTATTTCATGAATCGTACTGAAGGTATAAACATACATACCACATTCAATTATTATTTATCACGGTGTTATCTTTGTTAGGGTTACGCTTCGAGCTCGGTTGCAGAGAGGAAACAGTAATGAGTTGAAAAATGGTCATTTATTATGACAAAACGAGTGATACAATAGTTAATGGTCAATCTCTGCAAGATGGGTACAAGAAAAAAACGCCCAGAATCCATATCTATACTCCTCAACAAAACATTTGGAATTTTTTGTACAATCACTTATACCAGAGACCATACTATTAAAAGGCTTATTTATTCAGACTATAGCTTCTAAAAACACATTTTCATTGCCAAAAACGTATCTTGTTAATAAGAACTGTGTTGGGAAAGAGGGCCAGAAATAAGATAGAATGTTGAATATTTTTTAGTTTGGCCTCACTTACTTCACTGGTAACAAATTTTTCTGAATTTACTAAATTTTCATACTCACTGAGCTAAAACATGTGCTGGCATAATGTTCACAGTAGGTGTCACATTAATCTCTTCGTTGTCCCCAAATAAGCTTAAAACAATGTACAGCATACATAACAATTACAATGGAAATTTGCAAAAATCACTTCTACTATGTATACACTCGATCAAACAGAAAAGTCGGAGCTTTCTCCTTTTCTTGGAATACTACTTCTAACGATAATAATAACAATAATAATGATGATGGTAATATAAATAGTAACATACATTTTCAATCATAGCGGTTTTTGTATTCAAATCGCTTTATAACTCCAAAAGTCATTACCGAGTCTCTGGATCAGTTCACTCAATTTTGCCATTTCAACGGGGAGCATGAAGTCATGTGTACATAGTAGTTTACTTGAAAAGAGTGTCTCTCTCTTGCCAAACATTCACTACACCACCATTCGATCCAAGCCCAGTTGGAAGCGCCCAAGCCAGGATGAAATCTCATCATATTTTTTCTAAAAGGCCGCTACTCTAGCCACTGCGCTGCGGCCACTTTATCAGGTCAGGCTGGATCCTAGATCAAAATTAAATTCATTCCTTCTAAGGACGCCCGTAGATCTAAGGATGTTTGTTTTTAAATTTAAGGACATTTAAAAACTTCACAATGTCTTAATTAGAAGCAGTTAAATAATTAATTAAATTCTTAGATGACTCGAGGACAATAAAAATCCAAGTAATGGACACCTAACGTTAGATCAAGTTTTGCATTTTTTTTAACTTATAAAACGAGTGCGAAGGTTTTGAAAATCCAGACTGATAGCTGTAATAATATTTTTTAACATATCTAAAAATCAGAAAATTTTCCCGTTTACTTTTTTACTTATTTTAGTATAAAAAGTTACCAAAAATCCTTCAATTTCAGAACACCCTCAGTTCAGTATCCTTAAAACGAAGGATTTTAGAAAAAATGTTAAATACAAATGAAAATCAATGTACACGGAGGATTTTTCTTTAACATGGCAGAATGAAAGAAAAGACATTAACAAATAATCTTTCGATTTCAAAAGTATCACACTCTTCCATTTTCAAGGAAAAAATTGTTTAAACTTGATTGCCACAAAGCATTTTGTATGAATCATCATTCGGACATATCATGTGAATGCAACAATAATGAGTCATATGTCTTTAGGATATGAAAAAACTAGAGGTGGGTGTATCTATTGATTGTCCTTCAATTTAAGGACGATTGTCCTTAGATCTATGGCTATCCATAGAAGGAAGGATAGATTAATTTGCCCTTAGATCAAGGATCCAGTCCGACCGGTTTATGAGTTAAACTTATGAAATTGAGCTGAAAGGTTTGTAACAAGTCACACACTTCCCTCTTACGGAAAACGACACTGCAACAAAGTAGTGGCAATGTCTCGGAGACAACTGCTCACCAAGCGTCCCTTGAAACCAAGCATTAGTTACGATATGATAGATAAAAAGGGGTTAATTTGTTTTAGAAAAATCAGTTGTACGTCAAGATTTGGAAATTAGTCAATCAATGTATCTTTGTTTTTTAGAAAATAAGAAGAGATTCATTAGTCGGCCTGTTTATTCAATGGTGCCTGTTGCAAACCTTTGCGATAAATTTATTGCAGATCCGAACCATCTTAGAGAAATAATCTTTTTATTCACTATGTCTGGGAGACGCCAAGAGTATAAGACATTTATGAAACTGATGAAGGGTTGTGACAACAGTCCGTTGAAATTAATATCGGCGAGCGCACGAGGTGACGGTCAAACTGTTAAAACGTTGCTTAGGGACAATACAGATGTGAATAGTCAGGATGTTCACGGTAATACTGCATTATCGATAGCAAGTGAATTTGGTCATTCGGATATTGTTGACATTTTGATTAAGAACAATGCAAATGTGAACATTCAGGATTATTATGGCGATTCAGCATTGATCCGGGCATGTAAAAGGCGCCACACTAAAATAATCGGGACTCTGATTAAAAACAATGCGAATGTTAATAATAAGAATAATGATGGGAAAACAGTTTTTGATTATGCGTGTGCTGGTCTTGAAAATATGGAGAAGGGCGCAAATAATGACATTCAGGCAACAGTGACCTCGGTAAGTGAGTTGTTACGTCCCACTAGTGCGGTTTATGCCAAGATAAAAGAGGCATTTTTGTCGGCATGTCGACTCGGTCATTCTAGAATAGTTGAAGCTTTAATTCAAAATTCTAAACATTTGAGCATTCAGCCATGTGATGCTTGTACTGCACTTATATTAAGTAGTGAAGGAGGTCACTCTGGTATTGTGGAATCTTTGATAAAATACTGTCCAGACCTAAACCACCAGGATGTCAATGGTTTTACAGCATTGTCGAAGGCAAGTCAATATGGCCAAAGTAGGATTGTTAAGGTTTTGATTGAAAACAACGCACTCGTGAACATACAGGACAAGGATGGCGGTACAGCACTGATGTATGCTAGTGCGAGAGGATTTACTACCATTGTTGCCATTTTACTTGAAAACAATGCCGATGTAAACATCCAGGACAATGTTTGTGGTACGGCATTGGTGAAGTCTTGTAGATTTGGTCACTCTGATATTGCTGAAATGTTAATTAACAAACATGCTGATGTCAGTGTAAAAGATAAGTTCGGCTACACCGTTCTTATGAAAGTGTGCGAAGAAGGTCAAAGTGATATCGTTCAAACTCTGATGACGGGCAACCCAGATGTAAACATGCAGCTACCGAATGGTTATTCGGCATTGACTCTGGCCTGTGCATCCGGCAACAATGACATTGTTGACTTATTACTGGATGGTGGCGCTAATGTCAATATTCGGATAAAGAATGGTTACTCAGCTCTTATGTTAGCATGTGAAATAGGTTACAGTTGTATCGTAGAATCACTAATCAGGAACCATGCAGATGTAAGCTTCAGGCTTGAGAATGGACATTCAGCATTGACATTGGCATGTGCTGGGCATAATGTTGATATTGTTCAAAGATTGATTGAAAACAAGGCAGATGTAAACGTCAAGCTTCCCAGCGGCCAGACAGTGTTGTCATTGTTGTATCAAAGTGGGTACACGGATATTGCTGTCGCTTTGCTCAAGTCAAATATACAACTACAGATCGAAAGCAATGCAAAAAGTTTGATGATTGAATTTGAAAGACAGTTTTCTGACATATGGAGAGCCTTGAATGAGAATCAACCTCGCTCAAATGATGATAGATTTCAATCTCTATTGATGTTATGCGTATTTGGCAGCACTGGACTTGTTGAAACCATTGTCGAACGTTTCCCAATTACAACTAACCAAGCCGACACGACCTTCATGAAGTTGGTTACAGAGTATGGGTGGTTTCGTTCACAGAGAAATGCCGAGGAAATTACCAATTCTTTGAGAACGTGTATTGAGAGAGGTTGTGGATGGAACGTTCGTCTCAACTTCGGAGGCGTAGAAAGTGTTTCGCCACTGTTGATGACCATACGTGCTGGTCTGACAAATGTTGCCTTGCAGCTTATTCGGTTTGGTTGTGATGTCAATGTAGCCGATTGTAATGGCGTCACTCCGCTGATAGATGCAGTGAAGATGTCAAATCACAAAGTTGTCCAAGAACTTCTTGGCACTAGCCGCTGTGAATTAGACACCGTCTGTGATGTTGATTATCTCACTTCTATGGCTGCTATTCACTACGCTGCAGTTAATGGAGATGTCAGCTCTGTTAAGTGGTTGGTGGAAGCCGGTGCGCAACTGCAAACTGCTACATTATGTGGCGACACTAAATGGACATTAGTACATTTTGCTGCTAGATATGGACACGTACCGCTGATGAGGTACATCATAAGTCATTACAATCAGATTGACTTTGACCAGACAATGCTGAATGACTTCAACGAAACACCATTAGACATTGCTGTCATGTACAATCATGAAGATATTCAACAAATCTTGGTTCAAGCAGGTGTTGGTTTAGGTGAGTTATTAACATTTGCTTAAAGTTAATTACAGAACTTTAATATGGACGTTAAGTTTTTGGTACACGATTTTTTTTACAACTAAAGATCGTAAAGAGAACATTATTTGAGGAACATCATATCACATTTTAATGAAAGACTACAGTTATTAGCCTGCTAAAATATATTCCATGTCTGCGGGGACTGCTCTATGTTCCGACAGCTCTATGTTCCGAAACATCTATGTTCCGACAGATCTATGTTCCGAGAGCTCTATGTTCCGACAGCTGTCGGTACATAGAACTGTCAGAATATAGAGCTGTCGGAAAATAGATCATTTTTGAAAAATGAGAATGGTTCTATGTACATTTTGTTCGGAATATAGAGCTGTCGGAACAAAGAGCTGTTGGAATGTAAAGCTCTAACCGTTGTCTGCCTTACATTATTTGATTCATTTTGTAGTCTGACATTCATATTATACAATTTCTTTATTTCATCATTAGGCATTCATGAAAACAGGACACTCGTCGTGCAAGAACTTCACAAGGAAACAGATGTACAGATGGCAGGTTTGTTTTGTCAAGTTAAAATATTAGCATCCCCAGCCAGGGAATCGGACGCACTTTCTCTTTCTATCCGGACAAGCGTCTTTGGATCACAGGCGAGAAGTGATTCTCTGAATGTTATCTATCCACTTACAGTGCGATAATTCACAGCCGACCGTCTTTGCTCATAGCCTACACTGTGTGGTGTATGCATTGTCGACCTTACTGATAGGCCTGTTTTTGGGGCAATAAACTTTTTTCATGGTGCACAAAAACATTGATGTCCCATTCTAAAAAAGGTTTTAAACGTGATTTTCTAACAAAACATATTTCAACGTGTCAATATATTTAACAGATTCAAATCACGAAAGAAAAAGATGTTCAATGTAATTTCTGGCCGGCCAGTTGTGTTTTTTGAATATAAAGTTGTAGAATTTCGCCATTACCATTTAGGGGAAATAGTAGTGTCGTCAAAGTTCACATTTACTAAACGAACAGTGTGACGTTTCAGATTTCAGGAAACATGCAACACTTAAGGCTAAGAGTGACACAGATGCACATGCAACGCCACCGAGCGGTGAGGAACAGTTCTATCATACTATTTATACGGGTGGTCCACAAAAAACGCAAACATTTTGTTTTGAAATAATTTCTCCAAAAATCGAGGAAATGTCTTGAAATTGTG
>JAOXYC010183246.1:0-12690 GCA_028565715.1 Phoronis pallida
TCTCAACTCAAAGTTCATAACTTCGTGAAGCCATTTCTGACCCAATAGAACTCCCAAATTGTGTTTCTGAACCTTGGCACAGCCTAAAACCGGTTGTGTTACTTTAAAACAAGAAACCATTTCGTCTTAGTTAACCTACACTTTACGGGCGACACCTTGATAACCACGATTTTTCCACATTAATGGCTGGATGATGCGAATACAATTTAATAAAAATTTAATTTTATAGTAAATTACCGGGAACGATTCGTCGGCTTTTGTAAGTTGTAGTCCCTAATTATGCGGCAAGGACTCCCGCGTGACGTCATACATGTAGACCGGGAGTGGTGAGTAGGTTAATTCTATAAAAAGCGTGTCGCGCCGTAGTGCCGCGCTCAGATCATGGCACTTCCCAATTCTCATCTACGTTACGTTTATAAGGTATACCCAATCCATACCGAAATTGTAAAAACTTAGGCCCTCTACACCCATTTCAATAATTTGGACGTCGTTTGAAAATTTGAAACCCCCACACCAATAGTGACCAAAATTACTGATAACCTCAGTGGCCAATATCCGATACCAAAACCCTGAAGCGAATCCGCGGTCCAGTCTGCATGTACCTCACGCTTTCAACACCCCCCCCGACCATGTATGCAAAACTAATTTTTTCTAAGAAATTGTACAGCGATTTTTCTTGACGCATCACATCGAACAACAATGATGATGATAATACCAAAACATTCAAAATACGTACAAACATTGAGTTTCAAAAACTTTCCCTAAAATTCCAAAACAGAATCAGTACGAGCAAATTTGATGAACGGAGCGCATGATGAAATAATTGAACCACGCATTGAGTCATACTTGGCACGAGGAGCATTGTTTAGCTCATATACAATTTCCTCAACTATGCAGGATAGGTCGATGTAGGTGTTCTTATCTCAAGCTAGGATCCTATAGTCTCAAGTAAGGACTTGCTTATTATTTTATAAAGTACAAAATATACAGGGCTTGCTCTAGCAAAACAGGATGACATAGGCGTCAAAATGATACCGCATGCCCGCATGTGACAATAATACATATGTCATCGTGAGATACGTCTGGAAGTACACTTTCGCACGACTGTAGGCTGCATTTTTAACATTTTTTAAAAACGCCCAAATTCTGGTCCTATGCAGAACAAACCTTATGAAATTTGAATGCAGTTAAAAAATCGAAGGATTTTTTGGCGAAAATCGGATAAAGAAATGCCGATTTGAAAACTTAGTTCAATTTTTTACCTATATTTTTTTTTCAAAAAAATAACATATATTTGAAACGTAGGGGCAGTGATTACTTGATTTTGGGCGCGCATATACATCGGAACGCAATGTAACATGAGGTAATAATGCTATTGCATCACTCATTTGAGGAAAAATGAAAGGAACCGCCTTTATTATTTTAACTGTTTCACTAAAAAGTGGCACATATACATGTAGGTCGACAAAACTGAGTTGAAATCTGAAGAGCAATTTCTTGAAAAAAAAAATTGTAAAGTGACCGAGAAAAGTCTGCCTAAAATGGTGTTCCTCGACAAAATTCTTTTTATTTTTTTTAAATGCATTCAAAATTTAAACATTGTTTTTTGAAAAAGGTTTTAAAAGTGTTTGCAGTCATCAGAAACGGCGTAGAGCACCCCACAAATGATTTATTGAGTCGTGAAAATAAAATACGATCAAAACAGAGAGTTGTACTTACCAATGCACAAAACGTTGCAATTTCACACTGAGTCTGTAGATTTTGTTGCTGTGAGAGTCCTGTGAGATATTGCGCTATTTTAGCTAAATTGCGCCATTTTATATGCCGAAAGTGAAACCAGTCTGTAGATTGGGAACTTCCTACAGTGTTATAATAGTTTCTTGGAAAAACGTTGACTAGGAATTCACTTGAGCAGTTTGTTGCAAAAAAACATAAAACTGTCTGTGTTGTCGGATTCATGAGTTCTTATGGGGTTTTATATGATTGTTTGAGGAATTTTTCAGAAATAGTTGCGGGTCAGTATAGTATCAATACAACAATGACAAGGCTTCGTGAGCGTCCTAGGTGTTAAGAACACAAGTTTCTTTGTTTGACATGTTTCGACGAACCTCTCGTCATTATCAAGCTTTATTACTGTAAGCCAATGCGTTTAATGCACCACGCACCATGTAGGCCTACTATGGACACATGGAATATCACGAGTCAATATGACGACAAATAATTTTCAATTCTATGCAACGCGGTTACGCGCGAAGTGGGACATGTACGAGTGGAATTGTACCTTAATTAATGGTTTCGAGTTTCAAGTGTAAAAAATATTGAAATCGGTTGTTTGAAATTGTTGTAATTTTTAGTGAGGGCGTAACTGAAATGCATGCTTGGTCTACAGTTTGGTATCGACTACCTTTAGCCCCCTAGACACAGAGGCCGTGACCGAAAACGTTTTTTTTTCGAACCCTAAGTTCGGTCACGTTATGTGTCTATAAGCCCCCCCGCACACCTAGCGCGATTGCCGCGCGGCAAACGCGCTGCGAGAATGTTGCTTGGCGTGCGAGGGTCCTTTTCTGCAACATTCGCGCCTGCAAATATGTAGCTTAAAGACCCATGTTCGCTCTCTAAGGCCTAAAAAAAGTTTTGGGTTTTTCGGTGGGTCAGGATTGTATTCTTGATGTTATGACCTTTGAGTAGAGCCAAACTAATAAGAAATCCGTCGTGTTTTAGTGATTTAATGCGAAACCGCCGATTCCTAGTTCGTGCCTGTCTTTCAGACGGCTCGATTGTTATTCGTGCTGCAGCACGAATAACAATCTGCAATGGTTGGCATTAAATCACAAATATACGAGGGATTTTCGAGATGTTTGCCTCAACTCAAAGTTCATAACTTCGTGAAGCCATTTCTGACCCAATAGAACTCACAAATTGTGTTTCTAAACCTTGGAACAGCCTGAAACTGGTTGTGTTACTTTAAGTACTAAATAGCGTTGCGCGGCAATCGCGCAAGGTGTGCGGGGGTACAAACTCAGCAAGAATGTTGCCTAGGCGTGATTGCCGCGCGGCAATCGCGCTAGGTGTGCGGGGGGCTTTAGCGTGGCTGGGTATTGAAAACGGTGTTTCCATCCCGACTTTATTAGAACACTCGCATTCCTGTGGAGATTGCCCCCACCGGAATTGAACCTCCGTCCATTGCCAGGGTGATTTCAGAAATCGCTGTTTCGAAGAACAACCAATTTGACCAAAAGTTTCGGTTTCATTATAAGATGGAAGTTCGTTGAAAAACAAAACATTACACATACTACTAACAAGATAAACAATTAACCAGTATAGGTCTTGTCAGTCGCATGAAGATTCAATTTCTTGTAGAAGCTAATTTTATTAATCTATTCCTTTGACTGAAGCAGCGTATGTGACGCTTAGTTTGCCATTTGCGGCATGGGTTCAACACGATCACAAATGAGCGATATAATACCATCTTGAAAAATTCTTGTAGGCTACTAGTAGTCTTCATTTATTGACAAAACTTTCAAAAATTGAGAAAAAAATTCAAGCCTAGGTCAATCCATTCTTAAAATTCTACCGTCGATCCACTCATCACTGTCATTTTTTCATTGCATTAGCGATGTATGAACAGAAAAAATTGTCGGCAATCGAAGCGTTTTTTTTTCAGAAACTGCCGAAAATGGCGTAAATGACTGAAAAATTAAACATAATTATTGGACAAAAAAAGATGTAGTGGACGTGTTTGTATTTAAAAATACAAACATGTCCACAAAAAGTTTATTACTGTAATTTTTGAAAAATGTTCTCTTTGTAAAGTATTATCAGTTTTGTCATCTCCGGTTTTGCACCGACTCGGTTGTCGTCGGGTACGTAGCACATCGACCGCCAAATGCATCGACCGCGCTTCGCGGTGAGTTTACGGTATTTCGTTAGCTGGTCCCCGGCGCCTGAAAGCCCATGGAACCAGCATATGTGTCAAATGTCATTCAGCCGTCCCACGCTCGATAAACTGATAAGTTGACAGACAGTAAGTTCCCGGGGCCTGACTTACTGCATCTAAGGCTGAGAATTCCGTAAGTATTAATGGTTATCATGATCATTTAACTATAGGAGTAGGTGTTTGTGTGGAAAATAATCCACACGACATTCAAAGTGATTAAACTCGGGAAGTTTGAAGACAGGGAGTGTCAACTCACTCATTCTCAAAATTGTGTCGTGACTCTTGTCAACATAATTTACTAGACCCGGTTTTCGTCTTGTCTGATCAGTGTACACTGGAGTAAGCCTACTGTGAATGTAATCTTATATAAAGAAGGACTCTGTAATATTATTTGTTGATTTAGTTGTTGACATGAGTCATTCATGAGACAATGAGCGGAGTAAAAATATGTGGCTCACACAAATAAAAAACTCGCAAATGAAATTGACAGGTGTCTGGTGTGTGACGTAGGATAGGTCGGATCCGGTTGATTTTTATCACCCGTTATTATACTAACCAAACGACATATACACATTCAAAATGGTTGTGAATGGGAATGCTATCTTTGTGGTGATGTTGTTGGAATACTTATGTAATCAGACTCGCGAGTCTATTATAATTTGGCCACTTTTAGACGGTCCTTGTCAGGTCAACTACAAACGTAGTCGCGCACCATCTGGCGACCAATATTATCAAACATTATAAATTATAGGCCAACTACTTTTATGGCAATTTTGAGATGAAGACATTGGACTTTTCAAACTTTATCGCAAGAAATGAACGACAAAACTTTTAAATTTTAAAAGGAATATACAGTCAAAATGTTTATTATATTGTACTTTGAGTTTTTGAGAATATAATTATTTAGTTGGAAAAATGGTCATAGTGAAATACAGTTTGAGTTTATTTTCTTTAAAAATTAAGATTAAGATTGAAGTTCGATTTCTCAACCGAAAATTTTAAATTGTTTTAACTGTTCAAAAGTTTGTGGGTATAGGCCTAAGGCCTATCAATGTTTTGTCCCGCAGTTTCTGAATGTCCGATTTAACACCCGCCAAGTTGCCCTACAAGGGAATTCATTGATACTTGAGTCCTCACCCAGAAGTGGTAGAAAAATGTATGCAATTCAACCCCATCTCGGCCCCTGAATTAAATATATATACTGCCTGCATTAATTAATTAATACTTTAAAAAAAAATTCCCCAACTTAGGGTGAGAGGCCATAATGGCTGGGGCTACACAGAAGAGACTTATGCAAGAGCTTGGTATCACCGTGGAAACAGGACCCAAACCTCAGGTGGCTTCCTCTAAGAAAGTACCCCCTGCTGTGGCGCCAAAACCATCTTACTCTTACAGCAAAGGTAAATTTAAATATTGTTATATTATAGCTAAAAAGGTTGAAAGTTAAATTCTCAGTGATTTTTATATAGATTGCTCGTTTTTAACCATTCTTGAAACTTTTAAAAATGAAAATCTGCATTATGTAAAGATACAGATAGGTACTCTCTCTGTGCTGGTTCAAATCCGTCATCAAAATGCAAATCAACTAGAAATGTTGTGTATGAGTCCTTTGTTGAACATAACTTACTTTCATCTGAGTAAAAAAATTCAAAAAAATCTGTAAGGGCTTAGGGGTGATTTGAGAGAGCTTTGTATCCGATAAAAAGCAAGACCTACACTTATGTGTGGGTCCGATTGGATTTGCATTTTGACGCCAGATTTGGTCCAATGCAGAGAGAGCATCTTTAAATACAAGTGAACAAAACAGGTAAACTTTGCAAAGCACAGTAAAAACTTAAAAATATTTTGAAAAGTTTGGAAAGATTTCAATTTTGGCCGATTTGTTGATTTTGTTAGTTCAGAAAACATCAAAGTTCAAATATCACTCAATCTGTATATAAAGTCTATAAATTTGAACACTTTTTAAAAAAAAGTATCCTTTATTCCATCGATCATGCCATTATATATGTCCAGGGCCATTATTGTTTTCATCGTTTGCCTTGATTGCTTGAATTTTTTAACCCTTTGTTTAAATTGCAAAAGTCCCAGTCTGTCAAGACACCACAAATAAATGTTGTGTCTCCAGCCATTTTATCTCTGCTGTAAATAATGTTGAAAGCCCCACACATTGGGGTGAATTATTCAGGCTTAGCTGATAAAAATTACACTTCATTACCAACCAGAAAGTGTACTGTAAATACTTAAATTCTTGCTCACTTTTTTTAACAGGCATGCTTACTGTAGGCAATTAAATTATTGTGTATCCGTAATCTTTTGGAAAAATTAAATGTGAAAGTTCTGAGGACCAAAATTGCACAATTAACCACAATAGTACTAGGGCTAAGTTAAAAATAGAAAAAGGAGAGAGAGAATAAATTAATGGGTGTTTATTTCAACATCTGTGTCTCCCATTATGTGAGATAGTGATTAACAACTATGAGCCTGTGTCCGCATTCCTAGGATTACTGTAGTTTACTGATTCACTAGCCAGATGTCAGTTAGCAAATGAACATCCTCCACTAGCATTCACATTTATAAACAGCAATTCACTACACAGAGGAAGAGGGATGTTGTTATTCTAGGGCGTTCAGAGTATTCAGGTTGATTTTTGTTGGGAGCAGCTTTTGGTTTCTATTTTGTGAGCTGTTCTTCAATATGCAGAGGTCTAGATGTAAGTTGATTATTGTGCCAATTTTGTTCAGTTAGTCAATGACGCAAATAGCAAGTTACACCAGCCTCATAACTTAATTGACTGCCTGTTTTGTCTATGCCGTGTTGGTTTTTCCATGTTGATTTTTCCGGATATAGTTATACCAAGAATAAGCAACTGAAATATATGTTAGTCGATCGTGTAGGGAGAACAGACCATTGTTTGAGATGGGCTAGGGGAGAGACTATAGATTAGGGGGTACAAAGCCTAACCCAAATTTTTCAAGAATTTTCATAATTGTTGTAAGTATAGCCGTGTGGATGTTTATGTGTGAATACGACCATATATTATCAATGATGAAAACAAAACATCATCATATAACACCATCAATTCAGTCAAACAAGTTTTTGTACGCTGCTTCATTGAAGATGATTTTTTTTTGCACATCCGTGATCATTAACCATTGAATTGTTTTCTATCCCAGACTGTTTTTTTAATGGCAGCCTGTATTTAATTGGCCCAGTCAGGATATCAATTTTCCTAATCGAGTTTACAACACATGTTTAAAACTGTAGAGATAATTTGAGACTCCCTATGTAAAATGAGAATAATTCAGACAAATCTGGGTATTGCAATGCACTTACATGTTTCTTATTGCTAAAAAGGCTATTTTGGTTGACTACTTGAAATTAACAGTGCAGTGGCCTTTTATATGTCAAACCACTCAAGAAGTTGCTGCTCATGGCTATATATACATGATACGTTTTTGATGATGATTTTTTTTTCTCAAAGTCTTGCACTAGTGAAGCCTCTTTTAATGAAAAAAATAGCCCAATACAATAGCAAACGTCCGAATTAGCTTCCCTCTAGCGAAAGGAGACACGAATGTGCGTTCACTTTCGAAAAGTGTGGACAAATAGTGGCACCCTCTAGATTGTGTCATTGAAAGGAAAGGGAAGTTTTTCGGTGTTTTATTTGGCAGGGAATGCTGTGAAATCCACGGGCCTCAATGCAAGCCAACTACCACTGTTGTGCCAATGGGTGTATGCCGACACCGGGAAGTTTAAGAACTTGGCAAAGTATCCGTGGATGAAAGGAATATCATTCCACAAGTTACCTACAACCAGAGTTTGTCCACATAAGCAGACAACTTTCAAAAGTGGCCGCGCATTTGTGTTTCCTTTCGCTAGAGTGAAGCTAGTTTGGATGTTTGCTATTGTCATATACTCCCGGCATATACTGAAAATCCTGTGATGGAATCTGAGACATGAAATGGGTATCAATTGCTGGACAAAGTGGGATGGGCGTACAGGCCACTAATTGTGTATCAAGATACATGTAGTCAAAATAGGGGTTCCAACCGAAGCTTGGCGATCTGGAAAATTGAACATCAAAACAGTTCGGTAGATTGTTCACACTCTCCCGATGATGTCATCTTAAATAAAATTTACTAGTTGCTGGGTGAGTCAAGTTTAGTTGTTCAGACATTTCAATTCGGCATCCCTGACTTTCCCTAAAATGACTGTCTGGATATTTTCTTGCGCATGGAACATTTTTAACACTTGGTTGTAAACAAGTGCAAGAAAATATCCAGGCAGTCATTGAGAAACGTTCGGGGATGCCGAACTGAAATGTCTGTCAACTAAACTCGACTCACCTAGTAAGTGAACTTTATTTAATATCATAACAGTTCACATATATCACAAGAGTAGGCTACGTATCATATATCTTGTACAAGAGTACATATCATTTTAATTGCACCAATTTTTATGCTCATTTTCAAATTAACTGGTGATTGATGTCGGAAAAATTATGAGTTTTGAGCCATTTAAATGCCAGTGCATTCCGGTGTAGGGTAATGGAAACTGTTGACATTATAGTTCAATGTCAGGGTCATCTTTCAGAAAGCTAATTAAAATATAGGACATTGAAAACCAAATCAGTGTGAAGAAACGCATATAATTTATTTCGTAATTTTTATAATTTTTAATTTTTAAGTCCATGGTGAATTGATATGGGTTTAAAAGAACATATTTGAATCATGATTTATAAGTAATTCACCTTCAATTTAATTAGTGTTCATTATCATCAACTGCATAGGAATGCCAGCTGCTTATCTTAAGAACTATATATCAAATTGTCTGGGTTGAAAAAATTTAATTAAATTTTTTTTTGGAAAGCATGTCATGGTTTTTTTTAAATGCCTTTTAATGCTGGTCTGTACAAGAAGTTTAAAGCTTTAAATATATTCATTCAATTGGTTGATCATTCTTGATGAAATTTTTTAAGACACAATCGGTAAATTTACTCACTGTTGAAACATCAGTTCTGACGAAAACCACTGAACTGAGTGGTTGAAAATATTCAACAGTGAGTAAATTTACCGATTGTGTCTTAGAAAATTTCATCAAGTTTAAAGCTTGTCAATTATCATACATGTAGTATCTTGGATTTTATGGTTAACTAATATAAAGTTTTTAATATGTTTTTCCAGACATAACCTCCAACTACAAACAGACAACAAACCAATACAGTGACTTTCCTCCACCCCCTCCAAAGACGGATTATAATACTGCCAACTACCAGAATGTATCCGACTTCCCGCCACCACCAAGCCACCTTCTTAGTGGTCCACAAGATGGCGGTAGTTACTCCAACTACACACATCAAGATGCTAATAGTTACAAGTCCCTCCCACAGAGGGCGTCCCCGCAGCCTGTAACAATGTCTTATCAGACGACAACAAACCGACCAACTTTTACTTACGGGTCACACCAAGCATCATCCCGACCAGCAAATGTGTCCAACCAAACCGCACCACCACTGTCTGCTCCGTCAAACCAGTATTCATACGCCAGTGAACCACCAAGAAGTAGTCCTTCCATTGTTGCTCCACGTGCCCCATACTCTGCACCGACCAAAGCCTACGTACCTAGTCATGCCACAGCACCCTCTATTGGGCGTAAGAATGCAGTTTCTGAAGCGGAGGTTGATGCTCTCACCAATCTTCTATTGCAAAACATGGAGTCAACAGGAGAACCAGACTTTTATGGTAAGCAATAAAAAAACATTGAGTAAGAGAAGTTTAACAGTATGTAAGTATACTGGTTGAGTCACTATCATCCTGATGATGATATTAAAGGTCTACATCGCTACTTACGAATGTGAAATTATCAACTATTGAATGAGGTTAATTACGTTGGAATGTTTGTGACACATTGCATCCTAACATTCACCTGAACGAATAACTAGCTTCGCTTCTTCCGGAAATCTCTATGTTAGGCGGCCAATGCGACTTGATGAAATATCTTGGAGGGAGACTAGATAACTGAGATCAACTGTAATGTATATGACCTTTGTGTTATCGATAAAGAATGAAGGTAGTAAACGAAACATGATCAAACTATGTTAAAGAAACGGATGAAAACGCTGTATTCAATATTTCGACATTCGTAAGTAACGATGTACGCCTTTAACTAGTTTAAAATATCGAAACGTCGACTATGAACTTCAGCGTCTTTGTTTTTGTTTTCAACTTTTTACTGACTATTTGGCCAAAAACAATCATTATCGGGGCCTAATATCACCATGATTATGGTAGACATGAGCACCCAGCTTTTCCACTCGTGGATAGCAACTCCTATATTATGGAAATAAAATATACCCGGTCAGTAATCCCTTTTGTCCCATCACAGTGAAATCTGTTGTCTTGTTTATTTAAAATTGTTTTATTATTTTCTAGTTGGGATTATTACTTTTTCTGTAGATTCCTTATTTGGCCGTTTGATTATGTTGTTTTTTATATTTATTGTAGGAATACATCTAAGTTCATTTGTCGCATTCATACATTTAAAATGTGCAAAATCTTTCAATGGTCTTCCGCCATTTTTGTCAAGCACTAGAATGTTGAGGATGAGGCTGGTGGGAAATCGCAGCGACATCTGGTGTAGTGTTGGTTAAGCCTCATTCTCAACATTCTAGTGCTTGACAAAGATGGCGGAAGACCATTGAAAGATTTTGCACATTTTAAATGTATTAGTGACTGCGACAAATGAACTTATTTACGAATATCCACCAGTCAGATGAACTTTTTTGCTATCTATTGTAGGAATGTGTTCAAAGTGCAGCTCTTCAATCATTGGAGAGAAGAATGGTTGTACGGCCATGGATAATGTCTACCATATGGACTGTTTCGTCTGCAAAGTTTGTAGTAAGTAGTTCCGTTCGATTGTCCAATTATAATATAAAGTGATTCTTACAATGAATGGGAAGTAATACAAACTTTTATTGGATGAGTTTTTGAAAAATCATAGAACGAGCCTTTGGCGAGTTCTATGATTTTTCAAAAACGAATCCAATAAAAGTTTGTATTACTTCCCATGAATTTAAGAATCATTTTATCACATAACATCGCTAAATTTGGGGAAAATGTGAGAGTTTCAAATTCTTTACGTTCTAAAGCATTAGGCACGTGTCGTGCACAATGCTTTTCGCGTGATTCAATACTCACGTACTCGGTTAAGTCATATAACAAAGTAGCGAACACATAATACAAAGTATATGAGTTTGTTATATGAATTCGAATATAAGGAAGTTAAGTGATAAATACTAATCTTATCCTGTCCAACTTTATTTATTCAGTTGCTTATCTGCAGATCTGAAAATGTAACCAACCCACACATTTTGACTGATTGTCAAAGGTTCCTTGTGTCCTTTTAAAAATAGATTATCTAAGAAAAACTTACCAGTTTGTCATGGACATATTTCTTGTAAAGTGTAGACCAGCTATCATGCAGATACAGTTTATATTATTAAAGTTATACATCGCCACTTACAAATGTGTAATTATCAACTACTGAATGAGGTCAATTGCATTAGATTTTTTGTGACAAATAAATAACGTCGTATTTCAATAATTGATAATTCGTAAGTAACGATGTATGAGTTTAATAATTACAATCTTTTAGCTGTTTACCAAGGCCAACTATAGACTCGTATCACGAAGACGACATTTTGAATCAAAAGTGATATGAGGTTTGTCATGCAGAACATTGCAATGTGCGCGTGTTAACGTGCAATGAAACGCGACTTGTGCTTTTCTCAACAAATGATTTGGTTTTCTGAAGGCAAGCCTCATTGTGATGACTGATAATTGGGATTGCGCATACCTGTCTGCGATATGAGAGTATTGAAATACTTTTGAAAATGATTTGTTTTGAAAAGTCTTATAATCGTAATTTGATTTGTGACAGAAACTAATTCAGACTTTATTTTCAGATCGGAAATTGAAGGGTCTACCATTCTTTGCTTTAGAAAATGAGCCGTACTGTGAGCCTTGTTACTTGGTGAGTAATACAGAATTGATCCAATTTCTATAGTGATCTATGCTTGAAGTGATGCTTAAGTGCTGCATTAAAATGTTATGACGAAATAAAAGGAAAGAATGTATGAAGGCATACAACTCTGACTAATGGGCATGATATAACTGCCAAAATGACAGTATACTGGAGTACTGGTTTCTGGCAGAATGTTTTTACAAAATTTAAGTATTTTCTTTGGTAAGGCCAACTGCCAGGGTTCAACAAGAACTTGAATATATCTCTTTTGGCTATGGGAATCAATACATATGTCTTTCATTTGTCAAATGTGTTACACCAATAACTTTCAAGTCTATAGTCCCTTAATATCTTGCATTGCAGAATACTCTAGAAAAATGTTCAGTGTGTCACAAAGCCATCACAGACAGAGTAAGTAAAGACTTGCAAACCTCTCTTTTAATTCCAGAAAATATTGAATCAAGATATGATGTAAATTATGATTCATCCTGGTAGATCATCAACTTGAGTAAATTATAATTCGATACACTGGACTCCGAGGTTACAATTTTGACATCTTTTGATTAAGTTAGACATCCCATGTCAGAAATATCACATAATTGTATACTGCAGTTACACAAAAATATTTTACTGGTAATAAACTGTAATGCTCATCACAAAAAAGAGAAAAAACATTGACTCAAATTATATTACATTTTGTGAACTCAAGGAAGGGTACTTTTTGTACA
>JAOXYC010183357.1:0-12670 GCA_028565715.1 Phoronis pallida
TTTTTAAATCATTGTGAAGCGCATAGTGACTAATGTATGCGCTATATAAATGCGATTTAATAATAATAATAATAATAATAATGGTGTCGTTTTCTACGAATAACATAAAAAGTATCAATTTTCGACCTATACAAGTATACATTTTCTGAAAGATGAGGGATCAAACAATAAAAAGACACGATTTGGAACTCGTGGCATTCTTATAGTCTCTTAGAAAAGGACACCATGGTAATTAACCTCCCACGTAACTTTAAGTCAGGAGAGATCAAACATGCATATTATGAAGTGGGAGTGTTATATTTTCAAGAATCCATCCATTTTAATAATTGCAGAAACCATTTGAAATTTTTAAATTCGAGCATAAGTAATTGGTTTATTTTGATTTTGCATTTCATGAATTTATGTATTAGAAATAAGAATAGAAAGTTTTGGTATTTATTTCTTACTTATTTTGACCAATAAATGAGAAACAATGGAACAAGGGTATAAATTTGAAAAGACTGACAAATGTAAAGATTTTGTGTTTGTGGAGAAGATAAAGGATATTTTTTGTCATACAGGTGGATTTATTAATGAATGATTCACCACCGAGCAAGACAAAATCTCCATCAAGAAAAACTCCAAGTAAAAGTCCCAACAGTTCTAAGTCCTCTCCAGGATCCAAATCTCAGTCTAGTTCAAGAAGTAGGAGGGACAAACATGGTAATTTTAATTAAATAATAGATGTTAATTAAAACTTTTATACAAAATTTCTGAAAAATTGGACTCTCTGTTTTTCTTTATAAATTTCTCCAATATAATTTCTCAGTCAGATATAAGTTAATTTGGGAATATTATTGAATATTTGCTGAACAAAAGATGCTTAATAAAATATTGAAAACCACCTGATTCATTGGTAAAGTCAAATTCAATGAAAAGTGGATATAATTAAAGAGATCACTGCTGTTCAGTGACCACAATTAACTATATAGCTAAATTTGGAATCTGAGTGTCCCCCTTGAATCTGATTAATTTACTGTTCCTGTCATGGCTGCCTCATTAGCTCAGTTGGTGGAGCATTTGCCTAGATAGCAAACTGCCGTGGGTTCGAGTCCCATGATGGGTCAGAAAAATTTTTTCAGATTCCAAAAAGTCAAATTCGTATGCACTAAAAGTTGGCCTGAAAACATTATGAAATCTATGTCCTAATTAAAAATGTTGTTCTTCTTTGGTACTGACTGCATTTTTCTTGAACAAAAAACCTTTATTTATAGACTCGTATTTTTACAATTTTAGGTGAAGCGTGGCATTACAACAGTGAGAGACCTAGACCCGATGGCCAAGATTGGGTAGATGGCGTTAGTGTGAATGGGCACGACACGCCGCACCAGTCAAGTAAACGGAAACACAACAAAAGTCACTATAATCAATCTGGCACTAGTTCAAGTACTTACGACTCTTATTATAGAAGTCCAAACAGAACTCAAGGATCTTCTAGATTCAGAAACAGGACTCGACCTGAAGAGTCAACTTTTGTCGGTGCTTCGTACCATTTGTCGGATATATCCTTTGGAGATTCCGATTCTAGTGTCAGGGAAAAATCAAAAATGCAGTTAAACAATGGTCAACATGACCTGGCGAGTTTTCGTCAAAACTCAAAGCACGCAATCAAACCGTCCAGAAATCAATCGTCAAGACATTCCTCAAATTTACATCGAAGTGTTTTACAAAAATCAACCGTCCAGAATAGTCTAGGTAGGGCTACCCAGTCTAGTCGACATTCCAGAAATGCTAGATCCAGTTTAGTTGAGAGCACCTACGCACGCCTTAAGGAACGCAGGCGTAAATTGGAGGTTTTACGGAACGGAATGAACTTGGAAGATTATAGAACAATGGATGCCATATCATTAAGTGATCAGTCATTGGACACCGCAGATGTCAAGTCATTGGCATCTGGGCCATCTTATACACGAGGTTAGTTTTAACCAATAGCTTCATATTCTGGGAAAGTCGAATAATGTGGTCCCTCGTTTATTAACTTTATTGGTGTAAATCTGCATTATGTCTTTATTTATAAATAATAAGGAATGTGTTCAAGCAAATATTTTGGTCACATCACGTGATGGGACCAAAATAGTTGCGTGAACAGATTCAAAATTATTCATAATCAAGTTTCGCAACGGTTGATAGTCTCTATATTGAAATTATGTCCTTATAATTACCAAATCTTGGATATTTTGTAGAATCAATTTAATGTGCAAAAGGTAAAGATGAATAAAACGCGAGTTCGTTTAAATTTATATTTCTCCTAACATCATGGCCCAAAACTAACATTGTTTGAGATCTAATGTGTGTTAAACTTTGTATTTTAAAAATAAAGACAGAAAAAGTCAGAACCGTACATGGAATCGAACCCAGGTCTCTGGTCAGTTCCGAATTTTTCTGTCTTCAAAATTGTCCTCTTTCAGCCAGTAAAAATTATTTAATGTGTCTTTCAGGGAGTTACCGGCCTGACCTATATCCCCAGTATGGTTCTAATGTAGCTCTTCATATGGGTTTAGCCGGGTCTAGTCCAGAACAAGATGACGAAAGTGTCGTCAGTAGTGAGATGCCTTATGCACCACCCCGCGTGAAGAAGTCAGCACAGAGGAAAAATCCCACTTCACAAAGCAAGAAAGTTACTGGGTATGCCAGGTTTGTGTTCTGTTTAGAAAATAATTGAGGTACATAATTTCTGTCTCCAGAGGTGATACAAATGAAATGAGACATTTCAGAAATTTGCTTCAGTGTGTCCAGGATTTTGGTCCTCGGACATTAAATACAGAGGTTGTAAATTGAAGAAACAACCGGCAATGAAAAGGGTACTTGATAAAATAATACTTCTTAGAAATACCAGAAATTATTCTGGTGCCTGTTTACAATCAAGTGCTTAGTTTAAAGAAGTCCATGTGTTACCTGCCAGGCAGAAATGTCTGACCATCAAAAACAACTTCCAACCATTAAGTAAACAATTTTCTACATCAGAAATGATATTTGGTCCAAAATCAGATTCCTAGTTCTGATCCTTTCTAATCTAATTTTGTTACTGTGATTTCCTTTAATTTCTAGGGGTGCCTTACAAGATGAGATGTTAGACCCTGCACTCATGTTGTCCACAGCTTCAGACTGGGACCCTGAGTACCTGAATCACTTAGTGTCTAGCACTGATCCATATGCACCGGGTGATCTCAGCACGCACGTTAAGAAGCCAAAACGACAGAAAATTGTCGAAAATCCAACAACATATAACAATGTCAGCGTAAAGGTAATTAAAATTCACTTCATTTTGTTTTGTGTAACCTCAAACCTGTGATTTTACTTTAAGGTTTCAAGTAAAGCAACAATTAGTGTGTGTTGCTAATCAATGCTCACCCATTTTATTCAATTGTGTTGAAATATTAAAGAAATATGGCCTACTTTTAAAAATGTTATTATAATATTTTATCACAATTAAATGTAAGTCTTGATCCAACTAAGGAGTCGCATGGTGAAATATTATCAAACTGTCTAACTGGAATTTTAATTACTTTCGAAAAAAATCCACTAGTACTTGGAGGCCCTTTTGACCTCTTGAAAACACTTGGAGATTTTATGGTTATTAAAGTTCAAGTTCAACAGAATTATAATATTTTACCAATATTTTATCATCTTACAACATATTCAAATGTATATCGTCACAATACGTTCATCTCTTTTAAAAAGGCATGTTCTAAACACCATAATCCACTTTCCAGAGAAATTTCGGCCCCGAGTTTGTTTCCAAAGCCAAAGATCCTGAGAAAGAACTTAGGATCTCCAACAATCATCCAAGCAAGAAAGCTCAACCGCGAAAACTGACCGTCATCTTATTGAATGGTCAGCGATTGCTGGTTGACTGTAATACGTCCACGAGGGGGAACGAGGTGTTGGAAACCATCATTACCTACCTGTCGCTACCTGAGCATTACTTCTTTGGCATCTCCCACGTGAAGGGTTTGTATTTCTGTTCATTTTGAGCTTTTTCATAATTTTATAAAACTTCAACAGAATTATCATGTAGCTATCAAATAAAATACGAATGTCTTAGAAATCATAGTACATATATCTATTTCTGACTAGTTTCGAAGTTCTACTTCTTGATCACAGGATTCGCGCCAAAATTATGGCAAGCGTATACAATTTATATGATAATTACAATGACAGCGCCATCTATCAGCCACAGAAAAAAAGAAAAAAATTATCTTGTAACAAAATACAAGTAGAACTTGATTTTGAATTTTTAGTGCATTTGGTATTTTTAAAAACCAACTTTTTGAAAAAACACAAAAGACTTAGAGTGCAGAACATGAAGGTAGACATAAAAGTTTTTGTCAACTTGTATACTTAATTTACTCTATTATTCATTATGATCAAAGGCCACTGGTTCATAGTATATTACGATAGCAGAATGTTGGACTCATTAAAACAATACAATCAGTCACTGGAACTGGAAATACAGTTTACTTGTAGGCCTATTCATATCTATCCATTACAAAAAGTCTTCATGAAGTTTATTATTTCCTAGATATTTTGCATTTCTTATAGATGGGGAGCATTTTTTCATTGATCGTGACACTAAGCTACACAAGGTAGCCCCATCATGCTGGAAAGAACCTACCAAGGGTCAGTTACCATCAGCATTCACCGTCTTCTTCAGAGTGAGGTTCTATGTGAACAGGCTCTCTGCACTCAAGTAAGTATGGTTTGCTAAGAGGGACTTGTATTAACTTGCCATTTTGAATCTTGCATTGTACAAGTTGGGTTTTTCTATGCAGTAACTATTTACTTCAATACAATGTGACTTGTTTTTTCTGTGCAAATACAACATGACTCACGCTTTTTACGTGCAAACTATACAAAAAATCCTGCAATACTTCATGCACAGAACATGCGCTTTTACATATGCAAGCCCCCTGCTTCAAAGTCTTAAGTTCTGTCTGGTTGCAATGTTTGGGCGGTTTACAAGTATCAATGCAGGGTACATGTGTTTTTCCTGTTGTAGAGAAACTGTTTCTGATCTTAGATGTGCATTCTAGGATTGCTCACCTCGAGTAGTGGTCAGTCTCAGTCATTTGATCTAGCGCACTAACTAAGTGCTAACAAGGTTATTGCTAAGTTTGTCAGTTAAAATATCTTTCCAGAGATAATTTTTTTCTCCCTGATGTGATCGCTATGCATATGCTGTAAGGCTATAAGGCTTGCTCCCAAGGCTAACAGGCCAATGCACATTTCTGGAGATTTTGTACACCTGGCGACCTTTGGGCAGTGATTTTTATACCTCTTGCAAGAGAATGCATAGACTCATGTCCAACTCTCGAGACTTTATTTCAGGCATAGCACTACCAAACACTTGCTGTACCTACAGCTTAGGAGGGACCTGCTTGAGGAGCGAACATACTGCACAGAAGATGAAATAATGATATTATCTGCACTCGCATTGCAAGCTGAGTATGGGGACTATAATCAGGATATCCATGGGCGGAACTACTTTCAGCCGGAGCACTATATTCCTCCGCGTCTCCTGCGCAGACTTGGGACGGGATATTTCCGGGATAACTTACCTGGGCTGCACCGAGAGCAGGGAGGACTGAGTGAAGTGGAGTCCGAGATGAAATACATACAGGTTGGTCTGATGGAACGAATGGAGTTAAATGCATTTTATATTTCAAAATAACTGTTTCTTGAATGTGAAGCTTATAATATGCTTAGCACTAAAGAATGGAAGGTACGTAAAAAGTGTCAATACAGTCATATTGCCACAATGTTCTACTTTCCTATATTATCAAGGGGAATTCTGGGAGCTTGTCTGAGATGTGGATTGGCTCTTCGTTCCTCCCCTAACAAATCACTACTTTAAGATTGAAAATACCCTTTATAACTTAAACTCATTTATCGCTATTTACGAGTGTGAAATTATCAATAACTGAAATACGACAACCTTCATTCGTTATCGAACACAATGTTAATTTGTGACAGTTGATCTCAGTTACTTTGGCGGCCTGTATAGAGATTTCCGGAAGAAGCTGAATTCAGATGAATGTAAGGATGCAATTTGTAACAAAGAATTCAATGCAATTGACCTCATTCAATAGTTGATAATTGCACATTCGTAAGTAACGATGTATAACTTTAAATAAGATTGTGATTATATTATTCACAAATGCAGGGTTATTAATGCTAATAGTGATACTGTGTGTGTGAATCTTTAGTTGGTATTGATAACATTGTTAACTTTATTTAAGGAGGCCCAGAACCTAGAGGAATATGGAATTCATTTTCATAAAGTTTTGAAGGTAATTATTTGATATCGTTTTAGTGTCACAGTCTTGCAACAATGAAACGTTCTATGAAACCCATGATGAAAGTGATACATCTGTATGGGAATGCCTTTTGATAAATGTGAGACAGAATCATATGCAACTTGATGTCACCTTTAAAATAGATATACACTTTATATTTCATCTCACACATTTTGTTGAAATGATAGTTTTTTTGTTCCTTAAGCCATATTGCTAACTCAATTACTGATTGACAGTCACCAAGGCAGTGAACAATTTGTAAACAATTGTTAATATTAATAACATTCATTATTTCATTTAGAATAAGAATGACCACTACAACTATATTTGGGCTGGCCTCAGTATCCGTGGACTCTACCTGGCTGAAAAGAACGGAAGCGAGCGCAAAATCATCCATCGCCATCCTTGGGTGCAAACAGAGAAAATATCATTCAATCGTAGACGGTTCAGCATCCTGCCAAAATCTGACAGTGACATCTTAAAACTTAGCAAGTTCAGTTACTACACGGAAACTCATAAAATGTAAGTAACATAGTTCAATAAGGATAAACTTTAATACTGTTAAGTACTCTTAAAATAATGAGTGACATTGTCTTTTGAGAGTTCTGATGTTGCTATCCCAAGCAGATGATAATTTGTGTCAAACACCTCCGTGTTTGTTGAGAGAGGGGTCGTCACATTTAACAAGTATCGCTTCCTTGACACCTCTTTCAATCAGTTTTTCTCTACTAATGTCTACAATATCATTAGAAAACTCGTGATTTTGTTCATGTAGATGATTATGAACTGCGGAAGAAGTGCCTTCTCCACAAACCTTACGGTGTTGGTATATAGATTTCTTGAAAGGTTGTCCAGGCAGACAATTTTCTCCTTCACAATGTATTCCATAAACTATGCTACTCGTTCATCCTAAGGACAACCCTCCAAAGGATGAAGAATGAATTATTGATGAGGTCAATGTTTATTATGCTTGTAGTGATGGTGGTGGTAGTCGGTTTAACAGGTATATCTTGTGTGAACATTTCACTCATATTTGTTCTAAGTGTGGTTTGGTAGTTTGAGTTTACACATTTAGTTTTGTTAGATTAATTATCTATGCCCATCTACACACCGTCATAAGAAAGGTACATTAGGGGTCAATTAAAAATTTGCAAATGTGACGAAACGAGTATGCCCCGTAAACTCGCTGGTGAACAACCAATGCCAAGGTGACAGCAAAACTTGTCAAACACAAGGTCGCCATCTCGGCTTTTATTTGACCCCTACTGTATATCATGCCTTTGACTCTTTCTTTCATCTTTTTCAAAAATCTCTGTTGTTCATAGTTTTCTAAAAAACCAAGTTAATTTAGGAACGTGAAACTATCAATATATTGGGGCAATGAGAACCCATACTTCAACCAAGGGCCTGGTCCTTGACACGTGTGACGCCATTCTTGGCCGTGTTAAATATGCACCATTTTAATTTAAAAATGGCTTATTCATTTGAAAGATATCATTACCTGTACTCAACCTTGGAACTTTACTTAATTGCAATTTCAAAACTTCTGACCACTTAGTGTAGGGGTCTTCAGGTTGTTCCAAATTTTTGAAGGGGAACAGCTACCTTAGTCTCTGTTCGTCACCTGGCTATCAACATTACATAATTTCTACCAATTTTAAATGCATACATTGCTCCTTACGAATGTAGAATTATCAATTATTGAAATACCATGTTTTCATCTGTTTCTTTATGACTCGAAACAAATTAATAAAACAAAGAAAAATCGAAAGTGCCTTTTCTGTTCAATCTCACATAAGTCTTGCACAACTAGGTGAAACTTCTAAGACATTCTTTAAAATTTGTAGAAATCGTGAAGGGAATTTTTTTTGATGTCACTAGCAGCGCTGAACTGTAATGAAAATAGAAGTTCAAAACTAAAAAAATCTTTTTTAAATTTTTTTTTACAAATTTAAAGTTTAATTTTCAATATGAATATGTTTAGCAAAAGGTTGTCGCGATTTCTTTCGGGAATACCGAACGCCTGCTGTATGCTCCCCGGGAAGTTGAAATTGTACTTGAGTGAACAAATCCGCAGCCTGGGTAATGATATTGAGAATTGTAAAGCTCTTTGAATAAAAAGCGCTATATAAGCACTGGGTATTATTATTATTATTATTATTATTAATATACATGTATGAAGCATTGAAGCCAAACTGGGCACAGTTTCAAGGCATTTCCTTGTGTGTTTGCACTTTTTTGTGGACCACCCTATATATCTTTTTAAACTTGTCTACTAGAAACAAAATTTGTGAGTGTAGTGTATTGATATGTATGTGGTGCTTGAATATTTTTTATTTTATTTTCTGACATTTGTTTTTTGTAAAACCTTTTCTGTTGCTTACGTAACAGTTCTCTGTTTTCTCTCCAGGGGTCGCTACCTTCTGCAACAGTGCACAACGCAACATCGGTTCCAGATTCAGATGAGATCAAGAGAAAATGTTTCTCAAATGTTCAGACAAGGTAAACATTGCGAGTGTTATTAAATCAGTTATAACTTCCCCCGAGTTCTGTGTTTTGTTAGGTTCAATCTTGAGTAAAAAGCAGTGCTTGGAATCGTGGTAAATTTTCGGGTCGATGGATCTGCCAAAAATTTAACCGATTAATCAAGCATAATCGATCATTTTTGCCGTAGAAGCTACCATTGTCAATTGCTAATGGCGCTGCACCGCCTTGGGAAATAAACTGCATCTTTGAAATGAAAGTTCTTTCATTGGTTCATAGTCGCTTAATTTTACTCACTTTAATACTTTCGCCTTCTCGGTCAGATGGCTTCGTCAGAAATGGTGGATTCTGTTAGACTGCGCATGCTTTATGCGTTCTAGGTTTTTTTTAATTTTTCAGGACTTCTAAACATCAATTTTATTTTATAAATCATAGCGAAATACTACCCATAATTGTATGCCCTGAATGGAATCTCATAGTTGTTTTTAGTTGAAAACCAACAGTGGTAATTAAAAGATCAATACTCAACTAATAAAGAATGCAAAATACATTAACGACACTGATATGATTACATACAAATGTTGTCTCGAGACTTCTCATGCAAAATGCATCATTTGGTGATGTATAACTCATTTAGTATTGGATGTACGAGTTTTAAATACTACTGATACGAATTAGTACTAACAAAGCGTAAAAACATTTTTTGCAATGATGTTCTATGCTCTTTCGCTAGTTTCTACGAAATATTTAGGTGAATTTATTCTTCCTTCTTAGTGAATTGCCAATACCAAGTTCATCAATCAGTATATATCTACCAATGAAGTTAAAATGTGTTGAATATTTTTAATTCTTGACCTGTCTTTCTGTAGTGCATTTTGTAAAAATATGGTCGTGGCTTGTTCAAATTTCTGACCAGTTAAAGAGTTTATGTCTGAAGGAAAAAAGCAAGGTAATAGTAATAAGGATATCCACAACCGTCTAAATGAATTTGGAGATTGAATTGTGGTTAAAAACAAACCAAGTGTTGACTTGTTTGTCTGAGAAATACTTCTCTGTCAATTCTCTTGTGTCATGTTTCTCAACTAAACAGATTATACCGACTTTCATTAATTGATTTCTGTTTTTATTTGTGTCTCAGACTACCCGTTAGAAGCAGACAGATCGGAAAAGGTTGAATACGAGCCCATTCCAGAACGTGATAATGATGATGAGGTGTCGGACATAGGAAGCGATTATGAAAACGAAGAGGTTTGTTCAGTAAAAAAATATGACTTAGTTCTTTTGTCGCAGTCACTCGTGATTTTGCTCAAAAACACTTTTTAAAACTCTGTTTTCAGTTTTATTTGGTCATTTTCTATCTTAATTTTTCCTAAAAAATTAAACCACGCAAGCTTTGGATAAAAAAGATCCTAAGGTTTTGTCAACTTGTATATAGCCTGGATTTGAACAGTTTTCTTTTAAATGTGAATTTAAGTTATGGTAGTCAAAGATTTGTTTCTTCAATCTATATGCTGGGCCCCCTGGGAGACCAGTGCCTGGCACTGAAGGGGCCACCCAGGATAAAGATTTATGAAATGAAAATAAAAAGAAATAAAATATAGTTTTATCTTTACATAACCTAGTTATAGCCTCACTCGTTCGATACAAAGTCGGCTTTTCTGGCACTTTTTGTAAAATAGTTCTTTTAAATGTGTTTAAACATGTTTAGAAGATGTATTGACAAAACCCTTTACAAATGTACCATTTATCAACCTGTATGAATAGAAATCAATGTTAATTCCATCTAATATTTAGATCAATTTGTATTAACGTATTATATCAAAAAATGTTGGTTTTAGCTATATATTCGTTTTCCCAAATGGGCAATATAACCTGCTTACAGTTCTGAAATGGTGTAAAAATGGTATGAAAATAGATCAATGTTAATTTGAAGTAGACCATTAGGAGTATCTTGGTAATCAAGCTTCCGACAAATTTGTTTAGCTCCGAGCGATAGATGTAGACAAGATTGAGAAATTTAGCTTACAGTGACTCTGTTTTTAAACCAGTGATGCGTGGATTTATTGGCAGGCTGTCAGCTCAATGAGGATTTATGCATATCGCATCTGAAGTCTTTAATATTTCTTGATATTATATCCAAGATGTAATGTGTGGAAAGTTTAGTTAAGCATTGGTTGTCGTACTGAAAACCAGGAATGGAAATCTTGTATATTATCGCAGACAGTGGAACAAGATTTGAACTGTTTACACATGACTTATGATTGTTCATAGAAATGTTTGGGTTATGTGGGAAATGATATTGGAAATGTTTGGAAGCATTCAATGCAAAATTATTTTGATATAGATTCAGTGATGGATTGGGAACCTGAATTCTAGACTGAAATCTGAATAGGAAGTTGTTCCGGTTCTGTTGGAAAGTTTCTGAAGCGTAAACAAAATGCAGTTAAGGAGATCATGGAATCTTGGCACACAGAATCCAACTATACCAAATCAGATGCTCACAGCCTTTTGATCTAATTTTTTTGTGATTAGATTTTGTGCTCATATATCTTGTGTAGAACTGGATTCTAGTTCAATATGGAGGTGAAACATGTCAGTTTTTCTAAGAACGTTTGTTATATCCAGGTAGGTTGGTGAGAATCAAATTTCAAAATGAAATTAAAATGAAATGTTTCAAGATACTGTCTCCTTGTTGGTGAGGATCTGGGGTCAAAACACGATGATTTTTTTTACCAAGATGCAAGTTAGTTATGTTCATCAAAGGACTCATACACAAAATTTCTAGTTGATTTGAATTTTGATGCCAGATCGTGACCAATGAGGAGACGGTATCTTTAATTTTTTCTTTCTGAGTGACATTTTTATGAGCATGTCGCTTATGACAGCTCTTTTAACTTAAAAGTTGCTGTCTAGTTTTGAACCTTATAAACTTTTTTGTGGTTTGGTCAACAAAACTTGCAGTCAAACCATTTTGTTAATGAATTTTTTAATCTGGTTAAGAAGTCTTTTTTGATCAAAAAGCGGGGGGTTTTAAACTTTGTTTACATACATAATTATATTTTTGGCAATTTTTGAGATGTTATTTTCCTAAAAATGTAAGGATTTTTTGGAATTTTTTTGACTTCCTTGTTGTCAAGCTGTATAAAGCTTAGATTTGAACAATTTTAAACAGGTCCCAAAGGTTAAAAGTATGAGGATATTTTAAACAATGAATCAGAAAGATAGTGATTAGGTTGTGTTGTCTCTCATTCCCTGGCATCTTCAAATGATGACTGACATCTTAGTTACTGAACCTTCAGATTTCCTACGATCAGTTGTTCTAATTGAGTTAGTAAAGATTTTAGGATTTCTGAAATGACATGCTTAGAATTTTGCAATAATTGGTAGTATACGGTAAATATTGAGTCTTTTTCAAGTTTTCTCGTATTTTTAGTTTATATTTTGATAACAATAATGATCGGACAGTTATTTGGGGAGTTACCTTTGGATGAGTTAAAAATTATTTCATTTACAAGAAAACTCTAGTCTAAACAAAATCGGTAATGCTGAGAACAGCTGCATTTTCAATCAAACTAGTAAGAATGAACATTAACTTATTTTTGATGATAGATAGATTATAATTATAATTTTTTTCGGAACTCCATTTCATAAACTCATTTTTGCTTTTCTCGTCAACAAAAGTTTGGAAACTTTTTTTCACAGTCCTCCCCTGACTTTGTTGTTGATGTGTCCTGTTCACATAGTATATCAATGGAAAGCTTATTCAATTGTCTATCAAGCTATATACAATTTGGCAAGGGGCCTTTTAAGGGAATTAGTTATTCTTTTGTTAAAGGTGGCTGGTTGTCAAA
>JAOXYC010183468.1:0-12668 GCA_028565715.1 Phoronis pallida
TTCCTTGTATGGAGCGCCGGCACCAGTCGATTTTCGGGCCGTCAAAATCACTACAACTCCCCCTAGTTTTTAAACTCGATCTTTGTATATGTCGAGTTGCATACCCACGTGGGCGCATCCCTTTAGGGTTGCTCTAGTTAACTCTTCCCATTCATTACTTTTTTAAAACCGAATTAGGACTATTCCAGCAAAATGATTTTATTTCCTTTCCTTCAAGTACTTAAGCATAGAAAATAACTTTTTTCCCAAGATAAACAATTAATGCAAATTGAAAAAAATGGTCTTGAAACAGGCTGCCTTTCAACATGAATTTAATTAAGCATGTCAAAGGTTTGTTGTATAACGTAGATGTACATGTATATTTAAAATGTGTTTTTAATACAGGTCATGTATGGAAGGCAAAAGCCGGTGAAGAAGTCCGTACAATTCTCAAGTCAAACACAATTCCTCTCGACAGACTTATGTTGGAAACCGATGCCCCGTTTATGTATCCACGTACCAAAAATGTTCCTGTTCCCACAAGAGATAATGTGGATTCACTAAATCATGTGATCGTTGAACATGAACAACTTGTGACATCACTGTGTAGGCGTGGCCGTAATGAACCTTGTAGTTTAGTATTAGTCAATGATATGGTGGCAGCATGCCTTGGACTAACCCCAGAACATGTGGCTAGGACTACAACACACAATGCCAAAAAGGTGTTTGGTTTAACATGATAGATTTGGGAAATTACATGGCTGCATTAAACCATCTTAGTTAAGGACGTAGTAGCAGCATGCCTTGGACTAACACTAGAGCAAGTGGCTAGAGTACACTGAACTCCAGCTCCTTCGATTCAGTATCAATGGTAGGGGGTCTTCCGTTTTTTTTACCAAAAGTAGGAGACTGTGTTTAAGCGGAGTGACGTAATAAAACATATACTTTGGGATACTTGATTATCGCGTAAGGAGAAAAGACCATCGTTTAAGATGGGCTGTGGGGGAGACTAGTGGCTCAACACACAATGCAAACAAGGTGTTTGGTTTGGTTGGACATGATAGACATGTGACATCACTATTTACACATGGACGCAATAAACCATCGTAGTTGATGATATGGTAGTGACTTGCCTTGGACTATCTTCAAAATTTGTGGCTTGGACAACTAAAGACAATGTCAACAATACGTTTGGTTTGACATCATTATTTAAGAGCAAATACTATTCATTGTGAATGTTTGTGTTGCTACCAACAATGGTAAATACAACCATGCAATTCGCCAACCAGTTCTTGTATGTGTACAACATTCACATTTTGTTGAAAGAACACAACTTAATTTCGTGATATTTTTTCAAACTTCAATTTTAGAACATGTACCTAGAATAAGGATATTCCAAAGACATGCACCTTTTCATGAATAAAAATCGCACTGACCTATCTCCCCTTTGATTAGAAATAACGTGATTATCATGTAAAAAAAGAATGTATTTTAACATGAAAGATGTTTTAATAGTATTCATCAATCTTTAATTTTTTTTTCAAAAATAGCACCATGAATATCACAGGTAACTTAACCCTGACCACAGGGTGACATCTCTCTCATCAGTTTCTTGTCATTTTCCCATCAATGTCTCAATTAACTCAACTAAGTTATGATAAAAGATCCAAACTGTTCTCCAGATCTAAAGTCTGCCATACAGTTTTATATTCTTCATAAACTTCATATGCTGATGGCCGTAAACCTGGGCTAATCATTTTGCACTGTTTATGAATCTTAAACAAATGGAACTTTATAATTTGTGACTGTGGATATTCGCCCAAAAAATAATCACAGAGTTCAGGTATTTTCCAGATATCTGTTTTTTCATCATACCCAGGCATGAGAGTGTCTTCGTATTCTCGATCTTCATACGGCCACAGTTGCTCGGGGGCAACAAAATCGCCAAATAACTCTCGATGGCCGCACACAGCACTGATATTCTTAGTTCTATAAACAACAGGCAGGGCATCCAAATCATTCACAACCAAACGCAAATCTGTAGTGAGCAAATACTGTTGTAAAGTTTTCTCAAGAGTATTTGAATCACACATGATATGGCTGCCTAAACTACTATTATGGAGATGATTTATAATGCTGACATAATCCAAACACATCTGGAACCTAGTTTTCAATGTATTGTGCTTCTGATACTTTGCTGATGTTAGAATTGCTTCCAAGTTTAGAGCAGCCCCCAGTGGTTGATACTGTGTGATCACTGTTCCACTATGTCTGTGATGACAGTAGCCGATTAATTGTATAACATGTGGATGAGGCTGATAGGAGATTAACATTTGAAGACCATGCTGGAAGTCTTCACTTAGTGCTTGCGTCCTCAACTCGTTAAATACAACTAACTGGTTGCTCCATCTGGCGAGGTAAACCTGAAATACAGAGTGGAGAACAGGTTGCATTTAGTTTACATGTTTACTTTGGTTAGGTCCGTGTAAAATCCTAATAATTCATTTTTTTTAACATGCACGCCAAATTCTATATACTGTGCATAAGGTTAAGATCCAACAGAACTGATGACAAAATGACACAAAAACTAATTTGAAATTTGCCAATATAACACTGCTGTTTTGTTACAAACAAAACATTTAGATTTGAAGAGGATGAGTTTTAAAGACAATTTTTTATTCATACCAACTTTACGGCACCTTGTCCAACTTCTTTCACAATTTCCACGTTACTCATATCATCACATTTTAACCAGGGGTGACATGTATTCATGCCTGGCAGGTTGAAGTACCCATGTTCACATTGTAACTGACAAGACAAGGCGGAGTTATTTGTAATGTCTTTCCAACATCTTTTAACCGCTTGCTGTTGGTTGCTGCAGATACTTGGTACATGCCTCCAAACAAAATATGCAATGACAGGAACTATGATCAAAGAAATCAGTTTTACAGAAATTGTCATCTCCTTGCATTTCTGAAAAAATAAAACAAGACATATTTGAATATTGAAATTACAAAAAAGTTGGAAGCACTTTCGTTTGAACAAAATAGAGAATTGTTAGATGATGGACATGTACAATGTTTCAGCCATTTCACAAAAATGTTCAAGTCGTTACTCTACCCAGTCATTGCACCCAGACAGGTGAAAGCCCACACTCATGCCCAACCAATGAGAAGAAGGCCGATGCATTCGACAGTCAACACCGTACCACAGGAAACTGACAACTTCCATCTTCGATGAAAAATTAGCTGGAGCATCCATAGAAGGGTAACTTCTATGGATGCTCCGGCTAATTTTCCATCGACGATGGAAATTGTCAGTTTCCTGTGCACTGTACTCAGGCCTTGGTAACAACCGGTCACGCGGACCCAAAATACCGGGTACGCGGACATAATACCGGGTACGCGGACAGATAGCAACTGCGGGCCAGCAGATTTGTTAATTGTCCGCGTACCCGGTACTCAGTCGCTATCTGTCCGCATACCCGCGGTATTATGTCCGTATGGTATTTTGTGTCCGTGTACCCGGTATTTGAGTCCGCGTACTTGGTATTTAGGTCCGTGTGACCGGTCTGAGGTCCGTGCTGACGTGGCCGTTACTCACATTATATTCTCAGCGATGTTACGGATTTTGTTGTACTCCCGTTCTTTTTCGTTTTTAAATTCCACCCAAAAAACAATTGTAACCCAAAAAAATGCAAAATTGAAAAAGTAGGCCTTCGTAAACGGTAAAGACGTAAACAGGCAAACACATGTTTCTTCAAGCAAGTTTCATAGTTGCCAACCGTCCCGATTTTGGCGGGACCGTCCCGATTTTTCGCCATTTTTCACAAATGTCCCGCCGTCCCGATTTGTCCCGATTTTTGATCAATTCTGAAAGAATGTCCCGCTTTTTGAACGACGATTGTCCCGCCTTCCGGATTTTGTCGGATTTGTCCCGATTTTTGATGGATTCTGAAAGAATGTCCCGCTTTGTTGTGTCGAATGAGTTAATTTTTTGATGGATTGATAATGTTTTTGGCACGTATAACGTTGTTTTTTTTACATCTTGAAAGGTTGGCAACTCGGGTGGCAACTATGAAGTTTCAGTGGCAAAAGCTGAATTTTTTCTTGTGATTTTTCGGTCTTTTCACAATGCAATCTAAAATATGGTCTCAGTTATTAAAACTGACTACTTAATGGTACCTGATTGCATTATTTTGCACAAAATCTGCAGAAAACGCGAACTTGCAGATAACCGATAACCCGGAAGTAAGTAACTTTAAAAATATCTCCTCGGCAGAAGAGTTTCATCCGGTTCCGGTTCTTGGCTGAGGGGTCTGAAAATTCATTTTCTGCAATAATATGCTATCTGTTGGTTTGTTACTACGCCAAGCAACTTTACCTTTGAACAGATTTGTTGCAAAACAAGCAATTCATACCGCAGGTGTGATGAACGCAAAAGTTGCTTTGGTGAGTTAACAGGTTAAGCAGATTTTCACTTGACACTCTTTCTTTTCAGTTACTCAGTTTTCACTCAAGAGTCTCAAGACTCAAGTGACTAGTGACAATGTTTACACACCGTCACACTTTAAAATGTTTGACCTGTTCACTTAGCATGTGTCACTGTATGATTTTTTGTAAAGACAGAAAAATATGCAACTCTCTGCCAGTCATTTTAGTCATTAAGTAGCCTACTCAATGTAATCATTAGATTTAAGCAGTCACTGCACTTTATTGTTGAGGGTACAATTAATTATTATGCGACGACTCGCGCAAATCTCGCGAATTTGCATAATTCACTCAATGTATTCACTTTGACTGAATATTGAGAATAATTGAGAATTCGTTTGAGTCGTCAGATAACATATAATGGATGCTTGATGAGTTCTAATCGCCGGAAAGGTACATTGATACACGACTGGGGAATACCTATATGTAAACTGTAGGCGACGCTCAGACCAGCTGACACTGCGATATCAACTTGTCGGTGACCAGGTGACTGTGTGCCTTGATGGAGGACTATTTCTTTCATATTGAAATAGTCAGTGCGGTCATTTAAAAATAAGAATAAATAAATGTATCCCAGATTCGTTCAGAATGTTTCTGTCTTCAACGTTTAAAAATAAGCGTAGTTGTTTTAAAGGTGTACATTGCTACTTACGAATGTGATATTATCAACTATTGAATGAGGTCAATTATGTTGGAATTTTTGTGACACATCGCATCCTAACATTCACCTGAACAAATAACTAGCTTCGCTTCTTCCGGAAATCTCTATATTAGGCGGCTTATGCGACTTGATTAAATATCTTGGAGGGAGACTAGATAACTGAGATCAACTGTAACGTATGAGCTTTGTGTTATCGATAAAGAATGAAGGTAGTTACACATATTGGCAACAAAAAATGATCAAACTGTGTTAAAAAACGGATGAAAACGCCATATTTCAATAATTCATAATTCGACATTCGTAAGTAACGATGTACGCCTTTAAATAAGGGCAGGCCAGTGATTTTAATGAGGATCCATGCAGCCGATAGCTGGCGCTGCGTCAACCAAAGCCCAGACATTTTGTTCTTTCCAAAATTAAGGCGTCGCAGTTCGTCTGCACGTAAACACGCCCAAATTAGATTGTTTTGCAGGGCTTTACCCGACGGTGAGACACCTAGGGGAAACTATTGCACGGATCCTCATTATCCCTTTGCCCGGTTCCTGCACTCATTTTTAAAAAACGGAACAGAATGACAGGGTCATTTAATTATTTTTTTTCTTGTTCTTATACTTATATCATATTTATCAAGCACTGTGGTAATTTGTTGTAGGTGCTGTCTGGTTGTGGTGTTTATGATGGTACAGAAGTTCATGAGGCATCAGCGTACGTGTTTTTATGCTTTAAATGTCAAGCCAGAAAAGAAAAACATTCCAAAGGAAATTTTTTTGCTTAATTTGAACGGTGAAGTATTACAGTGTCACGTTGCATTAATTATAACAAAACGCATATGGCTCAAACCTAGCAAAAGGACACTTTTTCTCATGATTTGAAGCCATCACCAGGAAAAATAAAAAATAAAGAATTACTAAGAATTGCCTCCATACAGGCAAATGAGACAAACTAAAGGGAGATGAAGATGCAAAATAGAAAACAAATTGGTTTGTCCCATTTGCTTGTGTGTAGTCTTTAGTTACATACTCTGTGATTTCATTATTATCCTAAATTGTAGTCCAAAAACTTGAAACCCCTCTTTTTAAATGAAGCCATACATTTACATAGTCTTTGGACTTTATTTCAGCTGTCTGGTGCACTTGAGTCGTGCGGGTGCTGAGGTGTCCATGTTTGCTCCTAATGTTGACCAGATGCATGTTATTGATCATACGAAAGGTGAACCCATGGAGCCTGCCAGGTGAGTATCAGCATTGATTAAAGTACCCTACCTCACTGTGTAGAAGATTAGGGGGATTAACATATAGTTTTAATAACGATAACAAAACATTTGAAAAGACAGAAGAATTACGAATAATCATAATAAAGATCAATACCCATGTTATAAGCCATTTTAATTTTGACGGACGCTTCATTAATAAAGAAAAAACAGAAGATTGCCAAGTGAAATAATTATTTCATGATATTGGCATATTTAGTGATCAGTCAAAACTGCCGGTTTTAAGTGTTAATCAGCTATGCAATATGTTGTAGGAATGTTTTGGTTGAATCTGCCAGAATTGCTCGAGGAAAAGTTGATGATATTGCAAAACTGTCGTCCAACAATTTTGATGCTATTATTATTCCTGGCGGATTCGGAGCTGCAAAGAACCTGTAAGTTTTTGTCAGTTTGCGTACAGTGCGAAGTATCAGCTTCATAGATATACAAGGGAGATAAAGAATTACATACCGTAAATTCGATTAAATAAATAATTTGAGTGATCGCAGTTTTGATTTGAGCGTTCGAATCAGGTTTCAGCCAGGCTATATGCATTGCCTGCTTGAGCCTGAAGTTTTTTGCAGTTTAAACTCTGTGATAGATGTTATTCTATAGCCATAGTTGGGAATATGATCTATCTTTGGTAGCATTAAGTATCCACCGGTAAAATTTCCTCAGAAAATGTTTTTTTAAACAGTACAACCAACATTATTGTTTGCCTCATTGAAGTGCTATATGGATAGTTGGTAAAATTTACTTTGCATATTAATTACACCCAGAAATTCTAATACATAACTGTTTTCTTTCTGAAGGTCAACATTTGCAGTAGATGGCTCAAACATGAAAGTCAATCCAGATGTAGAACGTGTATTAAAAGAGTTTCACAGTTCAGAGAAACCTATTGGGTAAGCTTATTTTGAGCACCCTTGAAAAAGTTCATTATTGTGCTTTGGATTTGAGATAAAAAGAAGCGTGCAACTTTTTGCACTCTTTTCGCAATAAAGTGCTTGACGCAATAGTTCAATAAATTGAAACCCTAGTTTAAGACAAAAATCTAATATTTTGTACTTGCCCTGTATAGTGAGTAACACCAACTTTTATTGACCCAAGTTTGACAAGCGTTCAAAGTGTCTTCATAATTAAGCATATTCTCACATTTCTTATTTCCATTCAAGCATGTGTTGCATAGCACCAGTGCTGGCTGCCAAGGTTTTCCCAGGTTGTGAAGTTACTGTAGGATCTGACCAGGAAGAAGGTGGGAGGTGGCCGTATGCTGGAACAGCCGGTGCTATAGGAGAGTTGAAAAGTACGCATGTGAAGAAAAATGTTACAATATCCTTTTTGCTGAAGTTTTAACTTAAAAGTTGGCATGTATCTGCCTTCTCATCACATTGCGTGTGACTGTGAATTAAAAGGGGACTGCCAGTGCTGGTTTAATCAATAAGGGGTGTATGGGATAAAAACACCTTAATTTTTCATCAATGCAGCTTCGAGACCTTTACATTTTGTCCCTTGTGATAATTTGGGAATGAGACTCGATTATGGCTCAGCTCGAGACCTAGAGTTGTGTTGAAGATTTGAAGCAAGTCTAACTTTAAAAAGTCTTTTAGGCCACAAGATGACTATACAATCAAAATGGGCATAATTTTCGCAACCTACTCTCGTTATCCCATTTTTACACTGATCGTAACCCCTTTTCAGTCTTTTGTCCGCTTGTAACCTAATCAAGCGGAATAATTTTAAACTATTCATTTACCACCTGCACAGTAGATAAATGGGCCAGGTTAATTAAGTTTATCATTGCTCTAATTGGATTCATCCACCTTGAGAGTAACCATCAAGAAGAAAAAAATGATTTTTTTATTTGTTTTTGGATAAAGGTTTGTATTGAACTCCATAGAAAGTACTTATTAATAAATATGTTTATTATCCTTAACTGTCATCATGAAGCTCATGTGGATTCTAAAAACAAGATAGTGACATCACCAGCCTTCATGTGTGAAACACGATTACACAAGATATTTGATGGGGTTGGAGTCATGATTGAAAATGTGCTGAAGCTCACAAAGTGAGCAGTGAAACATTGAACCTTGAAATGGAAGTGACATTTTGTTTTGCTACTAGTTGAAATACAAAGATGGAGTGTGTGTCCCGATTGCCGTACTTGCTTTGAGCAAACTAGGTAATATTGCTCATTGACATATAAATGCATATTTGAAGATACTAGCATTCCCCTTGTGTGATTATTGAGAAATAATACTCAAAGGTCTTTTTATATCAGCAAAATCATGTTCTTTTAGTAATCATGTTGTGTTTTTTCCACAGAACAGTGCTTTTAAAATTAATTAAAAATCAACACAAACATGTCTAAGTGGATTTTTTTTTTATCTGAATCGCAAGTGTAAGTGGAGGTTGAGAAATTAAATAAGACTTATGGTTGTGTAAAGTATTCATTTTATTGCCAAATAGTTATCACTTTGAGAATCACAGAATAATGTTTGACTACAATATAGCACTGTCCTAAAACAAATTTAATTTTAATGATAAAGAAAATTGTGAATATTGCCTACTCACTGGCCGAGATTATAAAAAAAAAATTCAAAAAGGCATTCCCCAATAGATAGTCCCAATGAAATAGATACAAAGTACAAATTATAATAATCAATTTAGTAATAGTTATGATGACATATTGAATAATACACACAAAATCACAGACACAATATTAGATAATTGGTAGAACACCATTGACGCTATGTAGAAAGGGTCAACAACCATTAAAACCCTAAGAAACTCATCAAATAAACAAACTTTAAACTCTCCTGATATAATAATTGCACAATTTACTTCCACAACAATTCATAACTTAAAGTATTCAAAAAAAATACACTCGATGGAATGTTATCATACTAACAAAAACATTTTTACTATGAATTCTATTTTCTGTTTGTCAACTAGTTATTATTATAATAAATACATTAAACAGTCGGCTAACAACTGGGTTGGGTGGTATCTTCAAACTTGGAGTTAAAAAACTCTGAGGACATTGTATGAGAAAATGAGGATAAATATGGTCCTTGAGGAAGTGACCCATTATTAGTTCAAGTATCAAAAATGTACTGATAATAAATGATCACAACTTGCTTTGACACCCAAGTCATAAAACTATTAGGTATACAAAAATAACCCATTTGTAGACTAATTTCTCTCTTCCCATAAGTTTGTTCATTCTTGCATACCACATGTTTCCCTTTAAAGATGATAGTTCTTGACTCGTGCAACTGTTCCTTTGAAATTTGACTATGATCCTTGAAAAATGTGTCTGCTAGAGAAGTATTTTAATAGGAATACAAATAAATGTATGTTTTTACTGGCTGAAAATGATAAATATTGAAGAGACAGAAAAATGCTTTAAAACAGCAAACTAAATCCTCATGTGGAAAGGCCACAGCGCCACTCATGGGCTAAATACTGTACTGGCTTATAGCGTTAAAATTAGCACAGAAAATAGTAGGAGCTGGTAAGCTTAGATGGTAGAGCATCTGACTGGCTTTCAGGGAGACCTGGGTTCGATTCCCAAATCAGTTCCAAATATTTCTGTCTTCAATATTTATTATTTTAACAGGGCTGTACTTGACTAGAGACACTGTGGAATAAATCAACAGTTACCACCAACAATCCAAAATATGGGCGACGCAATATGAATTAGAATTCATTCATTCATTGGGTAGAGACTAGTCCCTCAGCGGTATTAAACAGGTTGATGGGGTTATTACCATCAGTGAAAAGAACAGACTTCAGGCCTAAACTTTCTAGTAATTTGACTTGATTCTCAGGACCAGCATTGGATACAGCCAGAATGGTGTCTACTCCAAGTGCTCCAACAGTTTCACTCAACTTGTTCACCTGCAAAAAAAAACATTACTGCATATTAAGCAAAATGTGATGTCAGTTATTGGAGACATGCCTCTTTAAAAATAAGTTAAACGCATACATCGCTACTTACGAATGTAGAATTTTCAATTATTGAAATACGACGATATCATCTGTTTCTTTTACACAGTTTGCTAATTATTCGTTGCCAATTCATGTTACTGCATTCATTCTTTATGGACAACACAAAGTTTCATTAAGTTTGTGTTTTCGATTAATATGTAACAGTTGATCTCAGTTATCTTGACACCCTGTCAAGTTATTTCATCAAGTCACATAGGCTGCATGTATAGAGATTTCCGGAAGAAGCGAAGGTATTTATTCGTTCAGATGAATGTAAGGATGCAATTTGTAACAACAATTCCAACGCAATTGGCCTCATTCAATAGTTGATAATTTCACGTTCATAAGTAGCGATGTATAACTTTAATATTTCATTGATTCATGATGGAAACCAAGTAGCCTTGCACTGCTTTTCTTGATTGACTCGTCATTCTTGGATTCTATTTAGGCATCCTTGTAAAAAAGACAGTTGCTCTTGTCAAGCCCATAACCCAACTTTGGCAGTCTGAATTACCTCAATGTCAGTCAACGACTTAGTTTTTTCTACTTCCATATTATTCTGTTCTTTCTGGAATGACAACTCTGACATTCGGAGCTGAAAAAATAACATTATATTTTAGAAAGCAAAGAAGGTGTTTATCTACAAACAAAGTACTATTAATGTAACAGTTGTATACACGTTGCTAGTTTTAAATATTCTCTATACCATCTTGCCAAATGTTCTTCAGTTCTTCTGCAATACATTATGCAAGTCATAACAGACTGGTATCACAAAGAAGACATTTTAAATCCAATTTGAGGCTTGACTGCAAAACAATGTAATTCATACATTTTTACATGCAATGAAATGGGAATCGTGCTTTTATATACAAATGACTTCATTGTATAGTTGACTATTTGCAGCCAAGCCTCAGTCTAATAACTGATAGTGGGGATTGTGCATGTGATACGATAGTATTGGTTGGCATTTAGCTATACAAATATATTAGGTGACAAATTGTTGCAAAGAATGAGCAGGTGTAATAACATACCATGTTTCTTGTTTCCAGCTCTGCATAGAACTCAATTTCTGCAGCTTCAGCTCTCAGTTTGGCAGCTGCAAAATACATAGTTACATCATGTTCATTTTTGCAATATTTAAAGTAGATACAGCTGCCCATGTGACACTTAACCTAACCACAAGGACCACAAGAAGGAATACAAAACATATCTAGGAATGTTCCCAAACCAGAGCTGAATTCCATGTTCATCCTTTTAACTGTTGGGTAAGGAGGTATAAAACGTGGGTGCCTGTCCTTATAATGACAGTTGGCCTACATCCAACAGTTCAGCGGCTTAACAGCCAGGAAATATTTTTCTTTTTAATATCAGGAATACACTTTGATCGTATATAAATTATCTTAAGTAGATGTTATTTCCTTAAAGTTACTGTCTGTATGCTATTGACCATCTAAACTAACAAATCTGTTTAAAATAATGGCCGCTACCTGTGGCAATAAAAATTAAAATATATTAAAATTGATGATTAACCGGTAAATACAATAAAATAAACTGTTAAACTTTGGATGCAGTATTTTTAAGAGAAAATCAAATAGAAGAATGGCAATATATTACTGCTTAATCCAATTTTTAAAAAAGCCTGAAAATGATTTTTTAAAATAATCAAACCTTCAATTTCACTTTGGCATTCAATCAAAGTCTTTTCCTTCCTAGCCTCAGCCTCTGCCTTAGCCTGCCCGGTAGACTCAACCGCAGCTGTCACCGCTCGTAATTCAAACAGTTTAGATCTCTCTTTCTCAGCTTCTTTCTCATTTATTAATTTCTGCTGTTCAAGCATTCCTTTAGCTACTTGTTCAGTACGCTGGGCCTCGTGAGCTGCTGATCTCTCTACAGAACTGGTAAGATAAACCGTAAAAAGATAATTATGTTTACGGCCAGCAATAATTCTAGATGTGCGTCCTGCGTCACATACGCATAATTATTCAAAAATAAGCTTTGTTACAAAGCTTGTGCGTCCCGCGGGACGCATAATCAAATGAAAGTAAAAAATGATAAACACTTGTAACAAAAGCGACGGAAGAAATCGGGCGACAAGCAAACTTACTCTTATCATAGATAAATAGAAGAACAGATCCACAACTCGACTTCGTGAATCAAGAAAAACGAGATGGTACCGGTTCATATCCGGCTGTGCGTATTTCAAACCCAAGTCTGACAATCCGGAAGTGAAACGGTCGTTCTCAAAACCATGTATGGAACCAAGGCAAACAGACTTTTCTACTTCGCAAGACAAACC
>JAOXYC010183579.1:0-12659 GCA_028565715.1 Phoronis pallida
CAATTGATATTATAAATATTAATCACTAAATTGTAGGCATAGACACACGATTATGTAATAATGTAATTGCAGTAGGCTGGTCATGGAGATATTTTTGGGTATGGTAAATATGCCAGTATCACTATTTTTCCTTCTTTTATAGATAAATGTAACCAAAATCATGAGTCTTATGTCGTTTGTAACTTTGAAAAACTTTGATATAGTTTTTCAGACAAAGCATTGTTAAGTCATGCATATTTTCAGTGATTTTGATTAAGTAAGGGATATCCGCCTGACAGAATTTTCCACTCCTGCTAATAATTAAATCATGAGGTAAACACTAAGTAGGAGACACTTCCACTATTAAAACATATTAATAATATGAATTGTGATAACCATTGTTAAAGATTACCAGTGTCATCAGATTTGAATATTAGATGTGTATAGTTTCTGCAATATTGGTGATATATTGGCCATTTGACACCAGATGTGGTTCAATTGACGGCCAGATATGAGAGAGTAAATTCTGTTTCAAGAAGGTTGTCGATCAATTTTGATCAACATAGAGTCACTCTCAAAGGTGTTACGTATGTCTGACTGTGAACTTATTGAGACCTTTCTGAGACTTCCAGTGCCATTTAACATTGCTCAGGGGTGTCGGGTAAAGTTGTAGCACCCATGTATTCACACTAAAAGGACTGTGTGACGGAATGGGGTAAGTAGTCAGCTGTCCAAGAGAGTATTAATATCCGGAAAAACAAAATTACTTTAACTTAGGTTATCCACCCGAAAACATGTGAAATATAAATCAATAACAAAATTATTCAGTCAAACTGACGGCAGTTGCAAGGTGCCCCCAAAAAGTAAAGTGCAAAAATCGACAGGTAATCATTGTAAACAATAATGGTATAATTTACGTGTAAAATAACATGTTATCAAGCTTTTGTATTGCATTTATATATTCAGTTAGATGCGCAGATTGTATAATCTTTTCTAACATTGAGAGATCTATATAAAATACTTATATATATTTCTTTATAAAATAAACAGATGAAATATACTGGATCTTGTTTTTACACTTCTCTAGTTTCCTACATGTTATAAGTACATCATCAGTCTATTGACAAAATCCATAGTCTCGGCCAGTCAGTAATCGTAGTGTGAATATTAAAACAAACACAATATTCTTCAAACGTAACATGTTTCATGACTTGCAGAGCCACATTCTCAAACGAACAATGAACTGATACATACATAAATGAGATCAAAACGAGGCTGGTTCTATTTGCCGCCAATTTTCAACAAAAAAGACAACTGTGTGCCTACTTACTGCGTGCCAACGCCCATAGAGTGCATGACAACAGGTGGCGCTCACATTAACTAACTAAACATTGAGAGATATCATGGGGTGAATTTGGGATAAACGTTTAGTTGCTTACATGTTGTGAGGATGTCTAGCTGTGCTTTCTTCTCCTTTATCGATGATTTCTCCAATCTCCGAAATTCACTTTTCGGAACATGATATTTTTCGTCGAAATTGTGTAGTAATAATCAAAGAAAGCACTGAATTGGATGCCCAATTGCACACCTGCATCTCACCTTTCCAATATAATTATTGCACTTTTGGCTGACAGACAAAACTTGAAATAAGATTTTTTTGGCGTCTTTACTAAACAGATTCATCAAGATGTCCGAATGTACTTATAGTATGTACTAGAGTTTCATCTTTATCATTCATATATAATCCCTGGTACGCATGATTTGGCAAAGTGAAAACGCAACTCCAGACACTGTAATCTTTATATTTCGGACAAATTTTTTGTTGAATGATTCTCGCTGATAAATGGAAAACGCCATTTTACTTGGCTCCAAGCGATAGATGTGAAAAGTTTCTTTAAATACAAGTTCACCCCATCCTGTGTCAAACCTTATTACCGACTTCTATCTTCTATGATAAATAAACAAATTGATGATTTTCCTTTATACTGTATATTATATTATTATTATTTAAGATACTGTCTCCTCGTTGGTCCCATTCTGGCGTCAAATTGCAAATCAACTAGAAATGTTGTGTATGAGTCCTTTGTTGAACATAACTCACTTGCATCGGAGTAAAAAAAATCATAAAAATTTGCGAAGGGGTGTTTCGAGAGCTTTTGTGTCCGATTTTAACCTTCTCTCAAGAGTAGGTTTGACTTTTTTGGATAAAAAGCTTTCAAATCATGCCTTACAGATTTTTTTGAATTTTTTTACTCGATCAAGTTAGTTATGTTCAACAAAGAACTTACACAAAATTTCTAGTTGATTTGAATTTTGACGCCAGATCGGGATCAACGAGGAGACAGTATCTTTAATTTACAGCTAGCAGATCTCAAGTATTTCATATATCAGTTCATTTTATCAAGTCAATGGCCGCCGGGTTTTTGCTGGAAGTAGCGGAGGTATTTATATGTATCCAACCTCATTAAAAAATTGAATGTGCTATTAGTTGGGATGTAGCAATTAGACTAGAAAAGATTTTTCTTGCAAGAATCATAACCATTACTGTTATTAGAGGTGCGAACTGTAATAAGCCAGTCATTACAAAAATCACCTATTTGTGAATGAATGATTTGAAAATTATGTGCAAATGCTAATTGCTAGCGGATATACAGGATGTCTCATACGTACCCCCAACTTTAAACCCCTGTGTAACAAATTTTATTTGATAAAAAACCATAAAAGGTACTTCATACGTATATTTATCCTTTGATACATATCATAAATGCATTTGTAATTATAAAACTCTAGCATAGGTTTATTCAACCATTCATGAGTTCTTCCTCAAAAAATAGAACGATTTTCTTGAAAACTGTATTTTTAAGATGTTTTTAGATAGACATGCTAAAAATATGTTTGTTCATCTGCAGATTCCCAGCAAAAATTACATGCAAAGGACTGTTTTTAAACTATTCAATATCAACTGTTACAGTTGGCTGTTACAATGATGCTTTTCGAACAAAAGGGATAAAACTGAAGCTAAAAATACTAACTTTATTCATTTTTTGGAAAAAACATTTTTGAGTCGATAATGAAATTTGAACTTTTGGCCATATACATGTATTTCAAATGGAAAAAGTGGTCAAAACGAGTTTCGAGTATGAAATTTCAAATGTTCACAAATTTACTATTTGAAAAGTATCTTGATTATTTTTTGACAAATGACGTATTCTTTTAGAGTAACTAAATAATATTTTTACAAGAGCCCAAAGTTGAGAGTAATTACTTATGGGACACCCTGTATAATCACTAAAAATGTAACGCTTTTTTGTTTGTGAAAGGCGAGACGCCACTCACGGTGGTTAAATTGAATGCAAAAAGTCTGATCTATCCGTGCTCTAAAGGTTATGACCCTGGTTAGAGGGGGATCATTGGTTTGATTCCCGTAGATGAGAATGACTTTATCTGCATTCCTTTTGTTTGATTGATTATTTTAAAGGCGTCATTGCCACTTAGCAATGTAAAATCACCAACTTTAAAATTCTGTGAATGATTAACGATTTGTTAGGTCTGATTTAGTGGTTTGGGAGGGTAACTCAATGCTTGTGAGAATGCTTCTAGGGTAGGGTAGTGGATAGAAAGAATTTCCATTCACACTCGAATTAATGTGTTTTGTGATTGAAAAGAGGGTTTAAAAATTCTTGTTTAATTATACATAATTCTAAGCGCACTAAGCCATCCTGTTATTTTCAATTATTTGTTATTCAAAGAAAGAAATGTAATTATACAGAAATTAAGAAATTACAAAAACAAAATTGTGAATGAAAGGTTAAAAAATAGGCCATTTTTTGTTATGTAATAATGGAGGATGATTGAACAGTGTGAAATTTTAATTAAGAATAGATTATAAATAATTCTTCACAGCATCCGACGGTGAACTCATTGACTTATTTTTTGTTAAAGAGATTTACGTAACCAGGGGACCTGCCACTCAGTGATAAAGTGTTAAAGTGTTAGCACAAATCGTTATCTATCCAATATAGATTGAAACACCTTCCACTCAATTAAAAAAACCTCCCACATAAAGTTTAAAACAACTACCACATTCGTTACACAACGACTTTTTCAGTGTATTGTTGGAGCGGAATACTCAGCAACGTCCGATGCGTGCAGAATGTTGGTCGTGGCAATTGTTTCATTAAACCTTGTTCAAAAACATAAAGAATGGTTGTTTTTCCGTTGTGCTGACACTTTAAGTGGACGTTTCCACTGATTGTTTTCACTTTGATTTTTTGTTGACAACCAGGTCATTGGCAGATATAGGATCACAAAAATCAAGACTGCAACTTTTTAAAGAAAAAAACAAAAAAATTGAGTCTTGATTTTTGAGACATTATATCTCTTAGTCACCAGGCAATATTTTAAACTAGAGCAACGCTAAAGGGATGCACCACGGGGGTATGCAACTCGACATATACTAAGATAGAGTTAAACATTGTTCCCTTCACACAAGCGTCAAAGGGTTTCATAGATAATGGACAGAAACCAATTGAAGCAATTTTGAACTTATTTTCCAATAGGGGGGCTGGGGTGATCCCGATGGTTCGAAAACTGACTGGTGCCGGCGCATCCATACAGAGAACATATGTTCCAAAATTTCCTCAAAATCCATCAAGTGGTTTGGAAGATTATTGACGGAAACCAAAATTGCGGAAGATTTCAAATTAATTTTGGCCAACAGGGGGAGCTGAAGTAATCGCGACGGTCTGAAAATCGACTGGTGTCGGCGCATCCATACAGAGAACATATGTTCCAAATTTCCTCAAAATCCATCAAGCGGTTTCAAAGATTATTGACGGAAACCAAAATTGCGGACGATTTAAAATTCATATTGGCCAACAGGGGGAGCTGGAGTAATCGTGACGGTCCGAAAAATCAACTGGTGCCGCGCATCCATACAGAGAACATGTTTTGAATTTCGTCAAAATCCGTCAAGTGGTTTCGAAGATAATGATGGAAACCCAAATTGTGGACGATTTTGAATTTATTTTGGCCAACAAAAAAGGATCAAATTGTGTAAACGATACGGATGGAAATGTCGTATTTCAATAACTGATTTCACATTTGGTATAAGTAGCGATGTATGAGTTTAATTGCCCATATCATGAATTGACATTGTTCCACCAGTCACAGGCAATTTTTGGAAAGATAGATAAAGGTAGACAGAACTCATGAACTTTCAATGCTGTCAAAAAACAATTAGTTTTTTACACAAAAACATACAAGCAAAAAATCTTTCCAAAATTGGATCTTAAAAAGTTGTCATATCAGAGAAAACCTTAATTTTCCCCCAAAGCATGTTGCTATATTCATTATCATGTGTATTTATTCGGATTATCATAATCACTCATTAGGCCTACCAAACTTAAAGTAAAAGAGATACTGCATACCCACAGCCCCGAGTTGCAGACAGGGTGAGATAACTAAGCAAAGGCCACAATCATTCTAGTGCAGTTGATCTGAATGTAAACAAGTTGGCTCATGTGTTCAACAGAAATATATGTGAATCTCAGATGTTGAGCAGTTCAGCAACAGTCAATCTTTCACTTTAGTACAAGAGGCCGAGGGAGTGGAACTGCTTAAGTGAACCTTTAACTGAGAGAATGCGCCAGGAGTTACGTACCGTGTGATGATTAATAGTGATAGTACTACGAGTGAATGAGATATTTAATGTGCATTAATCTACTAGGCAGAGTAAACTTGGATTAGCATTGAGTCATGCAGAATCTGCAGCATGTAACACAGTAACGCGTGTAACACTGTAACGTATGTACTCGGCATGGATTGTAACACTGTAAAATTTCTACCAGGATTACCCACAGAAACTAAAGGAAATAGGCAACACATGTATTTATTGGAATAGTGAATGTTTGATATCCAAGGCTAAGTGGATTAGTGGATGTTTTTGGATTATCTCATCGGGGCATAGCACCCGATGTTGCTGGCAATTAAAAGGTAAGCCTGTAAGTAGTTAAGGTAGCCGGATGATCTGGTGATAAGATAGTGAAGATTAGATAAGAAGTTGGGATTGAAATCTCAACTGATTGGCATTTTTGGCACAGAAACTTTATACAGCTAGCAATGAACTATATTTGTTTACACACATGGTGTCTGCTTCAACTGCTGACTATACAGAAGCTAAATTACAGTTTCCAAGGAAAATAAAAGTTTGATGCAAAGTTTGTCCCTACCAGAATAATTAGTCTGGAAAATTTTCCAACTGTTTAAAATGGATTAAATTCTGTTAAAACAGCAAAATGTTTAAAACTGTAGGTTGGGGCTGATTGATTGCAAATTACGGACCATTGTGTTTTTTTTATAAACTGGATATACCATCCAGTTGGTTTAGGTTACATCATGCAACTTCATCTGTTCCAGAGAGCTTTTGTATTAGAAAGACAGGAATTCAAAAAAGAACAATGTCTTCTTATTTGAAAATCAGGGTGGGCTTATTTATATCTGACTTCACCCAATCTGATGAATGAAAAATAAGCAAAATGTGTGAATATGGTTATTCAGGAGAATGGGCTTTAACTTGAGCACTGTAGGACAGTGGCAATTGGTCGCACAAAGCAAGTAGTGTACAGAAAGAGCTTTGGGTATCAAGAATTCTTAACTTACCACTCTAACATACCACAAAAATATTGTACAAGACAAAAAGCTGTATACTTTTTCAGATTGACATATGGTTTAAATGAAAAACACAAAATAACACTGTTCGCCATGTGCCAAGTACATTTATTGACTTGCAAACATTTCATAGTAGGAAACTCCCTGTACATTTAAAAAAATGTTATCGAGCAAATTATTTTGCTTGCCTAGTTTGTTGATCAGAAGACTGCTTTAATCAAAGTTTATTTTTGACTCAATTTTTCCAGTCCCCATAATTGTCACTTTCATAAAAAAAGTAAAATAAACCAAAAAAATTATTATTGTTGGTCCCAATCCGGCGATTTTAACATACTCTTTAAGAGTAGGTTTGACTTTTTTCGGATAATGGGTCAAAAACTCATGCCATACTTTTTAAGAACAATTTTAATAGAATATAAACTTCACAGAATCACTGAGAATGCTTTATCCATTACAATCCTTTTCTTTTATTTGCTAAGAATTAAAACTGACCAACAGTGTTTTTTTTCTTTCTGTTTTTTTCTTCATATCCAAGGGTAGTCTGTTAATCTCGAAACTCAAGTAAAAATAGGCAATAGAGAACTGTCAGTTCATTAGTAGCTAGACTGAACTTCAGCCCCTTCGACTCCGGTCGAGGGACTGTATCAATCGCAGGGGGTCTTTCAGTTTTTTACCGAAAGTAGGAAACTGTGTTTAAGCAGTGACATAATCTGAACACAATACTCGATTACAGACCATTGTTTGAGATGGGCTGTGGGAGAGACTAATTAAGTAGCCACCGGGCATTCTTTTAATTGAAAGTGTAGAGGGTAGCAGATAACAGGACACCCAGGTATAAATTAGAAACTCCTAAACGATGATTTGACTAGAGCATACCCAAAGTGTTTTGGTAATAAAGTTGTTACTGGTGATACATTAATTAGCATCAGTTCATAATTACAGATTAAATGAAGTCCAGGAAGGTTAATTTGTCGACTGAGGACCGTGGGGTATTGTCCTAAGATTTAGGGAATAAATTATAAGCAATTCATTTAACCCAATTTCTTTTATCCCTTATGACTGATAATTAGATTTGATGCAAGTTTCCATACTTATTTAGTCCGTGTCTTGAGTTATAACTGATGTCGGGGGGGGGGGTGGATGTGCCAAAGATTTGAGTTTTGTTTGATTGTAAAAAAAGTTATCATGTTAAGTTCCTAAGGGGGGGTCAATTATAACCAACCATTTAAATCTAATTTCCTTTATCCCTCGCTACGGATAATTCAGAATTGATGCAAGTTTCCATAATTCAGTTTCCGGAATTATTAACCATGGGGGACCCCCAGCAATGTAAAAACTGAGATCAACTGTAACATATAAACACAATGTTTTTGATAAAGAATGGTCAGAAGACTAATAAGGTTTGGCGGTGAAAAATGATCAAATTGTATAAAAGGATCGGAAGACTACATGGTTTTTCAGTCAATAGTTGATAATTTTATATTAATTGCAAGTAGCGATGTATAACTTTTACATTAAAGTCATACATGTTTTTTTTTAAATAATCTGCTTGTTGAAATACAAAAAGTGTAGGTGACTCGATGAAATATCTGACTGCATAATTATGACAAACTTCAGAGATCAACTGAAATGCCCAGGATGAAATGTCAAAACCATGATTTTGATCAAGAATGACGGTAGATTTAGTGAAGTTTGGCAACTGAAAACAATCAAATTGTGCTAAAGAAAATGATGAAACACTAAATTTCAATAGTTGATATTTTTACAATTGTAAGTAATGATTTATGACTTTTTGACAAATCAGGTTTACCCAGGGAAAACTTAAAGATACATTTTCGCTTTCTAAGGTCTAAAAACACATTTTGGGTTTTTTGGTGGGTCAGGATTGTATACTTGATGTTATGACCTTTGCATAGAGCTAAACTAATAAGAAATCCGCCGCGTTTTAGTGATTTCATGAATGCCAAACCGCGAAATATACTGAACGAAAAGGTGTGTGTACGACCGCGTGTACGACACAAGTTGCACTTTTTATGATCGAAAAGTCTAAATGGAGTGTTTAAGTATGATATGTGAAAACATGGAGTAGATCTGTCCAGTATTCCATGTTTTGGAAAGATGTATAAGTTTTCGAAAAAGCGGCTTGAAGTGCTACAAACATTTCATCCCAAGGTCATTGGGGTCAACCAGGGAGCAAACAGGTATAAAGGGCATATTGGGGCAGATTCTCCGTCTTATCTTGTAATCTGCAGCTGATACATTACTATCTTCACTAATGGAATTATCATTCCATGTTCATTATCATTCGTACAATTTACATTGTATTTGATTGTAGGTAAATGTTCCCTTGTTTTGGTTACTGGGCTTTTTTATTGGAATTTTGCTTTGATGTAACCGATAAGTTCTGAGTGCAAGCCTTTGGGGGTGTTCGGAAATTGTAATGCCAGCCTTTTACATTTTTTGCACTTTAATTAAAAATGCCTCCATTTTTATTGCGGCAGGTATATAAATCAAGTTAGAATTTGCAGTAGAAAAACAATGATTAGTTTCCATGATATAAATTGTTTATTCTCTTTCAAATTCCAGAAATGTCTGAAAAACTCGACATTTCTTTCACCCAGTAAGTGATTTTTATCCAATGATCAAGATCGTTTAATAGAAATCAAAAATTTTGCTGGGTGAAGTACGGTAGTCTTATAATTCTTCATTGCCACTGAATTTGCAATAAATGCTTTTAATTACCAAACGATAATGCCATTTAAGGTTATAAAATGTTTGAGACAGAATGATATAAATACGTTTGGTATGTCTGGAATTGTGAGGAAAGACAGGAACCAATTAGATCAACTGACTTAAAACAAAGATTTAATTTATAGGGCCCTTTCGTGCTTAACAAACACAACATATCTGACTTACAGTGCACTGTGCTTGATCATAGATGAAATCAACTTGTATTTTCACTTCCTAAACATTTTTTAACACAATTCTCATTTGATAACTCGCACTCATTGACTGACCAAGTTTCCAATGGTTTGTAAATGAAATTTATAAACAAAAAATATTTTTGAAAGTGAAAGTAATCCCTAAACTTAGAAACTTTGACAAAAAATTCTGTGAATTTTCTGATCAGTTTTTTTTTTGGAAGAAAACCTTTATTTTTGTGTTTGGCAAATGGTTCATTTTGGTTTACAAAAATCCAACAAAAGTCAGATGTCCTTGTTGTGAAAGAGCTCAATAACTCACTTTTTTTAATGATACATTTTTGTCTTTAATTTTTGTTTCACTTGATTTTTTCATCATCAAAATTTATCCTGATGGTGATGAGTGAGTTTCATAAACTGTTTGGTTTCTTTGCATGAGAAATTGTTAAGTCAAGTATTGTTTTTTTTTTATAAAAGATGATTAGCACACTGGTTTTCAATACACAATTGAAAAGGGCAGTTTTACACACCTCAGAGTGACTTGACTGCCAGGTTATTGTGCTGTTTCTAATGAGGTAATAAGGCGTGAAAGGATAATCCTTTTACCAGACAATATAGTGTACCTGTCTGAGTCTATTGCAATCAGGTCATCTGTACGTATGATATTACGGTAGGTTATCCTTGAGAACCAGGTTAAAGGTGGGAAAGTTCAACTTAATTAAGCAGTTTGTATTGAACTTTAATGAAACAATTTTTTGAAATTTTTTTATTGTAATTATTTTGAAGTTTAATGTATCAAAAAATGAAAAAAATTGACTATCGAGTTTTAATAAAAGTTGAACTTCATACTTTCTCAGACTTATTCATTAAAAAATTCAGAAAATTTATTTTGCCAAAATGAACACCCCTTTCTTACAACTTTTGATATGAGGATGATCTCAACCATTTTGGGCCCAATCATAATCTAGAGAACCAAAGCAAAGATTGTGCATGTGCAATACAAGCCAAATTTTGTCCTGTTTACTGAAATACAAAGAATAACACACCCCATGCCTTACCAAAGCAAAGTAAGGCATGGGGGTTCCTACCCAGTTCAGCTCATACCATCATGTCACCGAAAAACAAAATAATAAAAAAATAATACCCAAGCAAAGATATGGGTGTGGGTCCAGATCTCCCAATTGCTATTTAAAAAATAGCTAGGTTATAAATTAATTAAAAAAATTACCCAAGCAAAGATATGGGTGTGGGTCCAGATCTCCCAATTGCCATTTAAAAAATAGCTAGGTTATAAATTAATTAAAAAAATTACCCAAGCAAAGATGTGGGTGTGGGTCCAGAGGTCCTAATTGCCATTTAAAAAATAGCTAGGGAATAAATTAATTAAAAAAATTACCCAAGCAAAGATGTGGGTGTGGGTCCAGAGGTCCCAATTGCCATTTAAAAAATAGCTAGGGAATAAATAAATTTAAAAAAATTACTCAAGAAAATTAAGATAATATGATTTCTTGATGTGGGGTGAGCTAGAGGGGTCCCAAATGTCAGACTAGGATGTAAATATTTTGCCTTTTACCAATAAGCACAGTTTTCTACCTAATACTATAATAAGACCGTAGAGTCCTCTTCACCTGTGTCGATTGATTAATTGGTTTGTATAATACACTCAGGGAAATCATAATTGTTATGTAAGACATAAGAAGAGGACATTAAGGTAACTCTGAACGTTCGTGACAGTGTGTTACTTATCGACTTATATAACTCAAAAACAGTAGTTTTTCCCATACAAATGTATATATTTTTTGAAAGCTGCCAACGATGAAAGATGTCATCTACAAGAAATTGCAAATTGTGGTTGTCATGGTTACTCAAAATTCATGTTGTGGGTAAAAAGTGCATTTTTCAACTTTGAACAGCATTTCAAAAATAGTGTACGTAATTAGATTCACCTTCGAGCAACATTTGAAGATCCAACACATCAAGGGCACCAGAGCATTCTTTTTCAGAAATGGGGTTTAACTTTAGAAATATCACATTTGATGCAAACGTTTTTCACCTGTCTGTAGTCTTCATTTTTGAGACATCTTGGCTACTTACTGAAATATTTGACTCATGATGACACATCGACTGCAAATGATGACGTTTTCATTGCATAATATTCCGCAGCCAGTGTGACGTCATAAATAAATGGCGATCTATGTTAAAGAAACATGTATTCACCCTCTAATCATCTGAAGTCACAAAAAAGTTTTGAATATATATTTGCTTATTCAAATAATTTAGCATGAGTGTTCAGGTAGCTTTTAACTACCTGTTAATGACATGAATAATGTTTGGCCCCCTACAAAAACAAAGAGGATAAAGAGACTTTGCACCTGAAAAATGGCAGAATCATCAACTGATTAATTACGTTTATTGCATTTTTTAAATTGATGGAAATTGAATCTTCACATTTGTCAGAAGTCGTATCCACCGATCATAATCAAACGGAACATAATTTAATAATTCAATATATCAGATTCATGAATTGCTGTTGTTCTGTAGGTTGTGATAATAATGACTTCAACCTTGACCTTCAAATTACCTTTTTTACGGAATTCCGTTATTATCCTTAAATCACTTACAAATGAATGTCTTATTACAATTTATGTATCCGTGATTAGGAATTTAATTTATTGTTACATCCATTTAACTGCTGTAATCATTTTGTTTTTGTAATAAAATATGGACAATGGCCTTAAATGATTAAATTACATAATCTGAAATTGACATATTCAAAAATACTTCTTTCAAAGAGCTTTTCCATTTGATGAACACCTACTATTTTGAAACATCATGAAATAAGCCAAAGGCATGTTCTATGATATTTCAAAATTTTGTTTCATAAAAGTTTGTTTAAACTCCCTGCCAAATATTCATGTATATCAATTATTCAAACATCTATTTTTTTTAAAATTCTTTATAAGAGAACAAGCATATTACAGAAACCAAACATCTATTCAAATTCATAACTTTGGAATCTGAAAAAATGTCTGACCCGTCATGGGAATCGAACCCATGGACAGGCTTGCATTCTAGGCAAGTGCTCTACCA
>JAOXYC010183690.1:0-12652 GCA_028565715.1 Phoronis pallida
TGTACTGTCTTCTCATCTGATGATGGATTTTTGAATAAATCCGAAACGTTATATAATGAACATTTGCGTCTTCACTTAATTGTTTCTTCAACTTCATTATTTATTTGTGGCCAAAAACTAATATAATGAATATGAACCTATTTCATCTCGTTTACATTGGTTCACAAAGTCAAGTTGGAGATCTGTTTTCTATTTATCTATGGTTGAAGAAAATACAAAAAAAAATATACAGTAGTTAAAATTTGGAATTTTGGGTAGCATTGCCTATTGGGGGATGGGGGGGGGGGGCCTGGGTTGCAATTCAACAGGAGGAATTCCATTGGAATCATTTTCAAAAAATTTCAAATCGCTATTATTTTATGGAGTTTATTTTTGTATTCAGAGTGCACTGACAGTAAAATGAGAGAGCAGCTTAGACAGAAGTTATCTCAGTATATGGACAGAGCTGAGAAAATCAAGGAAGTAGTTGAAAAACAGAAAGAAGGTAAGTGCTCATTTAAATCGCCAATTACGAATGTGAAATTGTCAACTATTGAACAAGGCTAATTGCGTTGGAGTTGTTGTTACAAATTGCATCCTTACACTCATCTGAACCAATAACTACCATCTTTTCTTCCTGAAATCTCAATACAGGCGCCCTATGTGACTTGATGAAATATCTTATGGGGGTGTCAAGATAACTGAGATTAACTGTAACGTATTCACTTTGAGGTTTCGATAAAGAATGAAGGTAGTAACACGAATTGTGATATCTTTTTTTTTCTCTTTTAGGTGCAAAGTTTTAAATGTACCGCCCAAATGTCTACTGTAGGCCTATGTGAATCAACAAAGAATAAAAACGAGTTTTTTCGTCAAAATTTATATGGGCTGTTACAGTATTTTTAAAATTGTTACCGCTTTTTTGCCCACTTTATGTAACCAGGAATTCAAATCAGACACCAACAAATCACACTCAATCTGCCTCACAGGCTATCAAGTATTTTAAATACCTGATAGCCTGTGAAGCAGATTGATTGTGATTTAAAAATGACGTTCCCAAAATCCCAATTGCTTCACTTTTTTCGCAAAAATAATTTTGTTTGGCCCCAGGTCATGTCTTGATAATCTTTGCAGATGGGAAATACCATGAAGAAATTCACATAGAAAACAACTCTACGGGCCACAGCTATGAGAGGATGTTCTCGCGGTTAATTGATGAGTCGGTCACTACGGTTGATATAGAAGATCCCTATATTAGGAGTACCCACCAGGTACGATGGTTGATTAGTCTTTCATCAGGTTTATATTGTTGAAATTCCCAACTAGTTGCAGACAGCACCATTCATTTCCACATGGGAAGTGACCCCTGTGTATATGAGCGATAACATAACGCATGTTTCTGTATAATATGATGAAGATTATGAGTAAACTTTACATATCATAGCATGTTTCTTATGAGGCTTTTATTCAAGTAGGGAGTACTGGTGGCTTAGTGATGTGGCGTGAGACTTTTTAACCAGATTTTCCTGGTTTTGGAACTGTAAAAGTCTTTGAAGTCACAGTAGCCTACATTTTTTTTTAATTTGAAAATTGAAAAAAATATTTCTTTAAAGCAAACAAGAAGAAACTGATAGATTTGTGAAGTTTCACTGACTTCTGAACGTATTCTGTCATGATTTTTTCAGATTTTTAATTTACTAAGATTCTGTGAATTGCTAGTCAAAAAAGCACCAAACCTGAAGACAATAGCAGTCACAACAGGACCTGAACAGGTACACAGTTTTAATTAGTCATCAATACAAAGCATGTTTCATTTAACACGACCTTATACCTCTTTTTAACAGATTTCGGAGTCAGTTTTTCATACTTCCGAAAAAACACCCGCTTTTCAGTATCAACCTGCCGCAGTAGCTGTTCCATTCCGGGGCCATGATGATTAATGAAAACAACGACATGAGTATAAATGTAGAGCTAATGTTTCGAAACTATCTTAGTTTCATCTTCTGTAAACTGTAAAATCAAGTATAAGTTCGTGTTTAATGAAAAATGTATCAAAAAAGAATTTTTGCCTAAATATACCAAAACAAAGCAATGTGAAATTATATCAACTTTTGGATGAGGTCGATCAAGTGTTGAATTTTTTGTTATGAACTGAATCTTTGCATTGGTCAGAACGTCACCATCATGCTTTTTCTGGGAACATATATCCAGATGGCCAATACGACTCTATGGAATATCGACAATGGTATATGAAAAAACTGAGATCAACTGAAATGCATAAAAACTGTTTTCGATAAAGAATGAATAGTTACAAGTAAAGGTTTGGCAATGGAAAATTATCGTATTGTGAAAAGAAAAAAACGCCATTTGTAGTTTTAAGTTTTAAATTGTGAGTAGCAGGCCAAGTAACTTAGCCATAATGATTTCAACTTGTTTACTAATAAATTAAAAGGAAATTAACAGCTTGACCTTGAATCAAATGTTTTTACCTCATATTTGTTCTGCACTACCCAGGCCCTTGTTACTTCCTGTGAAATTTAATGCAGCCAAAGAATTGATCTCAACTTCTGTTATGGTTTGAAAGATAGTGGAATTACAACCAAATATAAAGGGACAGATAACTAAATTTATTGTCTGTGAATGAACAACTGGTATCAAAATTTTGCCTGTTTTGAGCTTAACCCAGTCCTATTCTCATTCCTCTGTTGCCATGTCATGCATTTTAAAATTTTGTATTTGCATAAAATTATGGAAAATTGACACTTCAGGACCCAAACCCATCACAACTACAGAAGAATGGGTTTAGAGATCTAGAAAATAGTTTACAGAAGTACAACATAACACTGACTGTGCAATACTCTTCTTCACTTCATGATAGGGAAATAAGGTGAGGAAAACGGAGAAACTTAATGTAATTTTAAACAAGTTTTATTAAAATCAAATTGATGCAGAAACTTTAAGTTCCTGACAGATACTGATTGTCCAAGTCAATTAGCCATTTTTGACATTTTTTCAAATATTTTAAGAAAAAAAGAGACATATTTTTGTTAACCGACTTGTGTCAATAGAGTACGCTGTTGTTAACTTTTGAATAACATTGCGGGACCCCAAAAGTGGTGAAATTCAAAATACCGGTAGTATAAGTTGATAACAGCGTACTCTATTGACACAACTGTTTGAAATTGACTGTTACAACCGGTTAACAGAAATGCATCTCATTTTTTGGAACTTTAATTTTTTTCTTAAAATATTTGAAAAAAATGTAAAAAAATGGTCAATCAGCGTGGTGTGCCACCTTAAATTGCAGAAGGAAATATTATGAATCTTCAGAAGATTTTTTGCATTGGGAAGCCTTCAAATACTACTGTAAGTTAACAATATTAAAAACTAAACTTTGGTCTGTCTTTGTTTTCAGGTTTGATTCAGGTTGGATTATCAAGTTGGGTAGAGGATTGGATTATTTTAAAAAAGTACAAGGAGGACAATTTTCAATTGGATTTTGTGACTTTGACCTAAGACAATGCCATGAAACAAAGATTGATATATTTCATCAAAGACATACAAAATCATCATTTAGTGCTTCATGACAAGATAAGATTTGTTTAGAAAAAATTCCTGAATGAAGAATAATGTCTACAGATTTGTCAAAAACAAGAGATCTGGGTTCAATCCTCTGTCAAGTTTCGGTCTTTTCAAAATTAAAATTTTCGGCCAGGAGCTCTGTCTGGAAGGTGATAAGTTAAGTAGGTAGTAGTGTTTATACATTTTTGGCAAATGTTCTTGGGACAATCCCTCCACCCACAATTGGTAGTTCATGTGCAAGGTATTTTGCCATATAAGAAGTGCCAAGTTATCATTTTCGACAGAGTAACAACCTTTAAATGGTCCCAATGTGACTTGTATAGAGAGGCAACTTGTATTTATTATATATGGTGTCTTGCCCCTCTCAATTTTGCTTGAATAACTTTTCTTGTTACATAAAAAACAAATCTTATTAACATGGGAAGAAAAGGTCTTATTTACTGTCTTAAGCCAAGAGACAACTTCGTGAAATAATTGTCAGAATAAGAATATTCAACTGTTTTTAAAATAAAATCCATTTTTTTGTTAATTTAAATACAATTTATTATTAATAATTAATTTATAAAAATATAACATAAAATATTGATTCAAAAACTACTAACAATCACCACAAGGTAAACATCGCTCACTCTACCTGTGTGTCTAATTAATTAATTATCTAATTATTGCCATACCTTACGAAATTCAACACACGATACATGTTCACTCCAAACACAGCACAGTAAAAAGGACTCAATATACAGAAATAAGTTACTACATCCTTGGCTAAAATCTACATTTTCCAATAACAGGACAAATCTTTAAATGCTGTATTTAAAATGCCATATTGAGATTGGGGAAAACAGTGTAAAGTAACATTTCAAAATCCTGAAATTTGTCACACGTGAAACAGACTTTGAGCTGTATGTTTAAAACAACTGTTAATAAGTATATCTTTGATAGCAACAGATTCTTTTTCATTGCTTTGATGTTGTGAGCTCGTGTTCAATACTATCAACCCACCACATCCTGATTAGGTAACAAGTGATGGTTGAAAGAATTTTTGTGTGAAAACTATCAAAACACCATAGTTCAAAGGTCGGTGATAAACAGCGATGCAATTAAGATTTAACTAAATGCAGTTTGACCAACATAATGACAGAGAAGTGCCAAATGGCAAGTTCATAATTCTGAACAAAAGAAAAATGTTTTCCAGTTGGGAAGCTTAAGTCAAACCCTCGTATATAATACAAAGTGAAAAAGGCACTTCTCAACTACACTGAAAGAATGAAATCGCTAGGCAGTCAAATCAACACAGACTTCATGGCATCAATTGGAGAATCACAGTTTTAGACAGTGTTTGTGATTTGCTTGGTAGAAAATATCTTGAATATAAGTTCGAGCCATTGAAGCATTAAAGAGGATAATTAACTAGTGTTATTGAATAAAAAATTTCTCAAAATGAGTCAAAATTCGAGCCTTTGGCGAGGATTTTGACGAGTTTTGAGAAATTTATTATTCAATGACGACGACTTTATTGTTCTTTTTCTCACATAAAACAGTGACGGCGGTTGTCGAAGAAAAAACGAGTCTGAATACAGTGATCCGTCAGAGTGTGTTATTTTCAATAATACATTTGAGATTGAACTTATCATGTGAGAAAATGAATTCGCGGTAAGTGTAAAAGGCATATTTCATAACCATGAGACATATCTGTTTTAATGTTCAGCTGAATGGGTGTAATTTTCATCACAATTGAATTGCTCCAAAAAACTGAAGGGACATACACACGTTGATAAATTGTCAAACAGTCTAGTTAATTGACCCAATGGCTGACTTAATGTCGTACCCAATTTATAACTGTTTGTTCATGGCTGACTAGTCTCATTTATAACTGTTCTTTCATAGGAGAGTCATGTCACAAGACTAAACTGCCAAGTCTCTTTCCATAACTGTCTCGGACTCGATACCAGTAGAGAGAGACTTAATAATGATAACTGTTCTGTGACTGACTAGACGCACAGCAGTCCTGATAAGATGATGAGACGTAAAACTGATGAATGATGGGATACTAATATGGCTGACATCATCTGTCGTCGTCAGCATTCCTCCTGCTGTATGTAGACGGTGATGATGTCATTCGTGACGGACTCCTGAAAAAGAAATTGAAAACTTATTTTTCATTTATCATGTTATTGTAAAACAACTTGGTACCGTAATTAATAATAATAATAATAATAATACCTAGTTCTTATATAGCGCTTTCCTTTCTTGATTCCGAAACTCAAAGCGCTTTACAATACCAAATATCATTACCCAGGCTACGGATCTGTTCATTCAAATACCACATCAACTCCCTGGGGAGCATACAGCAGGCGGGCAGTATTCTCGAAAGAGTTGCTCTAGCCGTGCTAAGCACTCACAATACCAATTCTATCCTATAAGCCCAGTAGGAAACGCTCAGTGCAATGCAACCCAGAGCGCGAAACCACAACCTTTTTGTTAAAAGGCCGGGACACTAGCCACTGAGCTACGAGCACTCCCCTAATTCATGCCAAGTCATCTTTGAAAATGAGAGAATTGCTTGAATTCTGAAGCATTATGGAATAGGTATCGATTGAAACTGAAAGTTACTGTCAGAAAACTGGAAAATACAACTGTGATGATGGCAAGTCAACATCATTATAGTGGTGAAAAAGATTGTTCATTTCTCCTGAATATATGATAAAAATATATTGAATTCAACTTACAAGATAGTCATGTGACAAGACAGTCACATGATCAAAGCCATTAGTGGAATGGACAAAACGTAGTGCTCTACAAAATCTCGTTGTAAGTTGAATTCAATATATTAAAAGTATTTCCAAACAATGCTAACAAACAAATGCAATGAACATTTGAACCAAATGTAACACAATCATAACAAGCCCTCACCTTGGACCTCGTGGACTGATAAGAATGCTAACTCTACAACATTTTTGATTAATTTAATTTGGAACAGACTTTTGTTGATTGCAATATTAATTAAATCCAAATTGTTTTTATATTTAAGTGTATAAAGACATTGTATGGCCAAACAATAAATATTTTTAATGTCAAATTTCATTAAAATAATTTGAGAAATTTTGCATTTCTTGCATTCACAAAATGTAAGGAACCTTGATTCTAAAAAGTGGCTCAATTTTTTCTGGGAAAATTTCAGAGTAACTTTTGTCATCATTGCTTTTGCATTGTGTGAAACACTGCTCAGTGTATGAGTAACGCTGACAATCACAAATGACGCCATTCACTCTGCATATTTCACCTGAACACCAGAAGCCATCAAACCTACCTAGGAGGACTATGAGGGCGTGACAGTCGTGAAACACCTCTAGTGCTGTCACCTGGTGGCGGCGTCAAACCGTGTCGACGTAACTCTTGAACTGTTCGCTCCCTGCAAAATAAATCAAAGCACACTCAATTCACACAACTTCTTGTTGTAGCAGGCCAATTTCAAGTAAAAGTAACAGTCCTTACATGATAAATCTTGCATTATTATGCACAAGAAAATTTTTCTTTAAGATTTTGAAATCATATAACCTTATACAAAATTGGGTGGTAGATCTAGGAATATTTGTTATGAAAGCAGAGAAGCAACGATTGTTGCAATTGTAGGTCTACACGATTTTGAAAACTTAAAAGCAATTTTTATATCAAACAGATGTTACCTTTCAAATCTCTCCCCTGTTAACTGTCGTCTTATCCTGTCAATGTCAGACTCGAGTTCAACATTTCTTGAGCGTAGAGTTGATATTTCCCTATGTTGACTTTCCCTGTCAAAGAAAGTGGATTTATGACAATTTGAGTTAAACAATTTTGAACCTTTCTTGTTTTATCTATTTTCAAAACATGAAATCAGCATAAAATCTGCAACACTTTTTCCAATTTTTTTTGGAATTAAAACAAAATCAAATTTCAATAAGGAATAGTCTAGAAATCGCTTCCAATGAAAATTGCATCTTAGTAAAAAAAAATAACAATAACACCAAGTTTGTGCTTTTACAACCTCAAAATCACTTTTCTACTATCAAAACAGTTCATTTTTCTGATGTTGATTTTTACTTTAGTTTAGGTACTATATGTTCTCACGCATAACACTTTGTAACTGCTTACATTTTACTTTCATTCAGCGTCAGTCGATCTCGCAACAGTTGAATCTCCGCCCCTTTCTCTTGTGCACCCAGCTGAGTCTGAAACTCTTTCTCCCGATTGGTTTGCAGTAGGTTCTCGAGATTGCGTACCGACGCTCGCTCACTGTTCACCTGTGACCTTAGAATCTCCGCTTCCCGTTTGGCATCTTCAATGACGTTTTGTAACTGAATAAAGAACAATCGCAATTAGAATATTTAATTTACAGATACTGTCTCTTCGTTGGTGAGGATCTGGAGTCAAAATTCAAATCAACTAGAAATTGTGTGTATGAGTCCTTAATGCATTTAATTGTGTGTATGAGTCCTTAATGCATTTAATTAACCTGCATCTGAGTAAAAAATTCAACAAAACCTGTAAAGTATGATTTGGGAGTTTTTTATCCTAAAAAAGTGTACCGATACAAAGATCTCAAATTAACCCCTTTACCGATTTTTTTGATTTTTTTTACTAAGATGCAAGTAAGTTATATTCATCAAAGGAGTCATGACACAAAATTTCTAGTTGATTTGAATTTTGATCCCAGATCCTTAGCAACGAGGATACAGTTACTTTAAAACAATTGAACAAAAACTCAATTCGAACTAACTTCAAAGAGGCAGTTGACAACAACAAGAAGCTAATTGGATTCAAAAATAGGAAAGGTTATATTTAATTATATGAGAGTTTAACCATTTTTATAAAGATGCGTACAGCTTATGGTTTTCAAAGCAAATAGAATAGCTAAATGCCATATAGCGATGTTTGAATGAGAGGATATATAACATGTACAGCCATGTTTCACAACAGAAAATGACATCTGCAGAACTTGAACTTTTTTTGTTAACCACACCTAATGAAATATAAACAAAAAAAATCAAAACAATGTTTAATAAACTTATCCAAAAGGGATCTAACCTGATCGTGTTCCAGTTCCTTAGATCCCATCTGTCTCTGCAGGGAGTCCTTATTGACCTCTAGCTTGGAGCAGAGGTCACGAGCTGCGGCTAGATCCTGCTGCAAGCTAGCCTTGTCTTGTTCCGTCATTCGGAAGCCATCCTCTAATTTACTCACTGACCGTGTGAGTTGAGAGATCTGTGACTCGTAGGCTTGCTGTGCATGCAGGTGCTGGAATAAAGATTTGAATTGATGTTATTGTTAAAAGAAAATAATAATTTTCAAAAAGGTGATTGTTTAATCACCTTCAAATGTCATCATTCAGAATTTAGGTATAGATGAATAAAATAACTGAAATACTACAGGAGCTAAATACTAGCTGATAAATAAATAAATACAGTTTTGGTGTAAACTCCTTAAAACAAAATAACTAAAGGCCCTAGTTTTCACTAGTAAATTCATGTTCTGAAAATTCTTCTGCACGACATTATAAATATTGACAAGTAAAACCTCTGTTGTGTAAATCTTTTTAACAATATGGAGAAAAACCAACATTTTCAAAACAATAACTGCTTCAGAATCATTTCAAAACATTTTCTAACCTCTCTAATTTCTCGCTCAAGACTATCTATTTTTTCAACCAATCGATGGCTCTCCGACTCCCTCGTTGCTAGCTCAAGCCTCAGTCCTGAAGTCTGACTCTCTAGTTGATGTGTCTGAGTTGAATACTTTTCAGCCTCCAGTGTAAGAGAGCGGTACTGATTTAATAAATCCGTACGTTCATCTTCCTGTCAAAGATAAAATAAACATTGAGTCAAAAGGAGTCTCACTTTTTCCTTTTTTTTTTCAACCGTTGCAAAACTTAATTATAAATAATTATGAATCTGTTCAAGCAACTTGTCGGGACAAACATTTTAGGTCACACAATGTGACCAAAAAAGCTTTATTGAACATAATTCATAATTATTTATAAATTATCTCTTCACTTTTCTAAGAGAAAACCTTGAAATTATGAGTCAAAGGTTATGTAACAACATTGTTAAGAATACAATTAAGCTGGCAAAAATGTGGTAAAGAAATGAACCAATCAAATAGATCGTTTTATAGTTCATCCATCATTTGAAAACTCTTCATTAGAGCATAAAGATTCAAAAGCTCATGATTATATCATTGTTTGTCTTTATATTAATAAATGCTTCACAGTGATTTTTTTGTATTTATTGTTTTAACACTGGTGATAGGTCATTTTATAACGTAATAAATTTAATTCAAATTCCAGGACTTCAAAACTTAGCTACCTTTGCTGCTAGTAGCTCCTCCGTTCTCTTGACTTCCTGTATATAATCTTGAACTTGTTCTCTCAATGCTTCCCTGTCATCAACTGTGACGTGTAAGTCAGAATTCAGATTCTACAATGAAAAACAAATCCCGATATACTATTTATTTATTCGTTGAGAATATACTCATTCTTCCCTATATACTATTTATTTATTTATTTATTGTGAATAGACTCTTTTTTCAACCGGTGGTTGCTGAAAGATAGACAGTGTGTTATTACGTTTCTGTAGTCAAAATAAATAGTCCAAATTTATTTTCAACCTTTTAATTTATTCACATATTAAATTTGTAATGTCTTATGTATCAAACATCTTAATCTAAATGACTGTTGTCCATTGTCTGTGATTGTGAAAACAAACTAAGCCATGTTTTTAATAAAACTTGCTTAGGTGAGGGATTTTCACCATTACCTGACCGAAATTGAAATTAACATGATCTTCCCTATCTATGTATCTGACAAAAGTACATAAACAAGATTTTCATGTTTTATCGCTGGCGATTGGTCATTTTTCAACTATGGATAATATACCTGATTTTCATTGGTCATGACAGCTAAGTCATCTTGTAGTCGCTGATTCTCCCTCATGGCGACCTCACGACCTCGTTGAGATTCTATGAAGTCTTCCTGAGTCTTTTCAAGTTGACGTCGTAAACTCTTCATTTCTCTGTCTTTTATTTTATTACTTTCAGTTGAGTGACTACAATACAAACATTTTTAGTTGAAAAGTGACTGTTTTATCATAGACATAATGTGAATATAAAAACAAGGAGAAACATAGAGAAATATTTTAAATTAAATCAGCTTTTATCCAAATAAGATAGAAATTAATTAAAAACACAAATGCAAAAAGTTATTTAAAAAATCCACTTGTAAGTAATACTCATTTCCAAGTTGTGATTAAACTTTTTTTTTAGATATAGCGCTTACCGGAAACATGGTTTATCTGGAAAATCTACCTCATTTCATTTGGAAATGTGTCTTTTTAGTGTTTTTATCATAATATTTCAAATTTCACTCACTCTAATTGGCCTTCTACTTCACCAAGTTGTATCTTAAGTTCATCTATTAGTTTTTCCTGAAAAATAAATAGTCAAATTTATAATCAACAAATTGCCCATTCTTTGTTAGTATATTCTCAACAAAATGGTACAGTCAGATTGACTTTCCAAATAGGATTGAAATTCAAGGACCGCAAATTTACTTCCAAGGACCTCTGGTACAATTCAAGGACTTTTCAAGGCCTAAATGACATTCAAGGACCAAGCCTTAATTCAAGGACTTTTCAAGGACCTTGCAAACTTGTGGGAACTAATGAGTTCCAAATTTTTCTATAATTTCAAAATCATCATGAAAATCAAAATACTCACTCTAGCGACAATGTCATCATCAGCCATGACGATTCTCTCCGTCTTCTCATCAACGGCCGCCTGAAGACTGTCCTTTTCCCGATCTAAAGCACTGATTGTCGCCCGCAGTTGAGTGATCTCATCACGTAACCGTTGACTTTCACCCTGCAGTTCCTCGACCCGAGCCTGTAACCTATGACAACGCTCATCAGATGATAAACAATCACCCTCTTTGCGGTTGAGTCGCACTTGTGTCTCTGATAAAGCCTTCTCCGCTTGCTCTGCTAACAATCTGAAGCATAAATTTGCATAACTCTAGCAACAGAGAAACTTTAATAGGCAATATATCAAAGAATTCTTCCATGGACGGGCCATATTCTGGGGATGCAACCAGAAAGTCTGCCCAAGACCACTATGACATGGACTCTACCTGGCAGATGAAGCAAAGTTCATTGCAATTCTCAATAACTATACCAAGAATTGCAATGAACTTTGCTTTCTCTGCCAGGTGAAGTCCATGTCATGGGTTTTCCGAGCAGACTTTCTGGCTGCATCTTCCGTCCCTGCTCGATCCTTCATCTTCGCATGGAGCACACAAGAAGCTTTTCACAAATTCAATTCTCTTTCCCTCAACTTTCTTAGGCTGGTACTAAGTATGGGACCTATCTGCACACCCAAGCCCCCTATTACTAGACCCTCCCAAATTATTCAGTCGTCCCACTCACCTCATCTGTGTAGCTGTCGCCCTCTGTTGAGCACACTCATCCCTCAAGTCATTGTTCTGATTGGCTTGTTCCTTCAACTGCACGTCCATGTCATCACTGACGTCCTTGAGAGATGCCACGCGTGACATCAACTCATTGTTGTCACCGCTCACCTAGTGGTGAAATAAAAGAACATTTTTGAATTTCAAAGACAGAAAAATAAAAACTGGAATGTGAATCAAATTCAAACTCTTGTTTGCCAAGCAGAGGCTCTACCAAATATGCTACCAAGACCCTAGTATTTTTTATCAAACTTTTAACAGATATAGCCATTTGTCTATAATCACTAGCCAGAAATTTCTCGACCCAATGCAGCCCTAATTATCACTCAATATCATACAAATAAATGTATGTTTTTACTGGGCGAAAGTGATAAATATTGAAAATATAGAAACTTTCGGAACTGATCTGGGAATCAAACCCAGGCCCCCTGATTGCCGGTCAGATACTCTACCACTGAGCTAACCCCCTCCTACTAACTTCTGTGCTAATTTTAACGCTATAAGCCAGCTATAATCTTATCATAATAAATTTAGCTAAGATTTCCCTTTCTTAATATTTCAAAATTTTATTTTGTTAGAGGTATGTTATACTTTCAA
>JAOXYC010183801.1:0-12639 GCA_028565715.1 Phoronis pallida
GACGCTTGAGTTATTATCCTGTAAATGTTTGCCTACGCTTTGATATTGCTTTAAATGCTTTCAAGTCCATGGAAAAGGCATTCTATTTGTTTTTGTTAACAAAAGTTCGAGATTTATAAAGTTTTGATGTAACCGCATTGATTATTTCTTTTGAACTCGAAATGTTGTATCATTTTAAAGTTTGAAAATGCTTAGGATTTGATAGAATAATTCTTAGTGTTAAAAATATCTGATGTTCAGTAGACAGGAATATATTTCAATGTTCAGAAAGATGATCTTGTACATTTAAATTGAAGATTTTGAAATACAACACTCATAAATTTATAAATAACCCTGCGTATAAATGTTGGAAATTTATTCGCTTCAAGGCCGGTAACTCTGTAATATGATTCAGATTATCGTATCCGACTGATTCTTGTTTGACACTTGGGTCTATGTTGACCCATATTTTCTTTTTTCTTTTGAGTTATGTTCTGCAAATCAATATCACATTTAACTGAAGACAATTACAACATCAGGCCGATTCTTTATTCATATTGTGCATAATACAAGTATTGTCATATTATTAAAGCTGGGAATAATAGATTAGCTTTAGACGATCTGTATTTGTCATTGAGGAATTGCTTACCATGCATTCTAATCTGAATAATTCATAACGAATGGCGCAATTGGAGAAAAATAACAAAAATAAGATAAATACCAAAAAATTCAAATCCTGTGGAACCCAAAAGGGTTACATTTTGACTAATAATATATAACTTTTGGGGATGAGACTGAAATTATATACTATGTTGAAAGCAGTGTACCATTTATTGGGAAAAAAGTACATTTCTTTACTAGAATCTTCTTCGTTGTCTGCAGAGTAACTTATCCAGCAAGGGACAAACCTCAGCTCAATTATTTTTTATTGAAATATTGAAATTTCATTATTTAACTCGGGTTAAAAGTTGGAAGGTCTTTGGAACTTGGGTCTTATTTTAGGAACCAATTGATGACTGGATTTATTTTAGATTGAAATTCATATGGATGAAAACGTAGACAATTATCTATTGAATTGGCAAAGTCTAGTTGATTGTACAACATGTTATGATATATGATACTGCGATTTATTTGTGATCAATATTACCTGTTTCTGTCTGCAGTGACTATGCACTAACAAATATGGTCTGGCATGTAGTTTAGTTATTATCACAAATTATCTTTGCATTAAGATTTTAATTTTTGTTTTCCAAGAGCTAAGCATTAAAGTACATTTTTTCAAGGTTATTTACCTATGAGGGAACTTCGAGTTTGAAACAGATATTGTTAAAATTTAACAAATCACAACTTGAACCATTATTGTGTCTCAAAAAATTACTCCTAACAAGGGTATCACAGACCATACAACAATTAAATTTGTCAGAAGTGCCTTCAAGGATCACATTTGGGTCCGGGTGCCTCATCCGATCCGACGCCTTGGCCTTGCTTTTTACAATTTAAGCATTTACCCAAGATTGTTTTGCAGATCAATTTTGTTTTGAATTCTTTTAACTTTTAAAATAAATGTTTTTGCTTTGCAGGTGTCACAGCCTGTTAGATGGAGGGGGACAAAGCTAAGTCCCCGACGGACAGGGAGGCAGAGGCGGCCCAGCGGGCCCTCTTTGAATCGGCCATGTTCCAGCTTGGTAAGTATTTGGTATACAATGTTGGCTTGTGACCAGTTTTTGCAAACTTCTTATAATTGTTTAAAAATTAAAAATCGCTGCTTAAAGATTCACTTTCATCACACATTTAAAAATGTATTTCTGAGGGAAATCTAAAAATTTTAATAATTATATAATATAAAACTATTTATAATAACAGAGTTCTTGATTTGTGTGGCGCACTGTATTGTAACTTTTGTTTTTTGTAAAAACAGTTTATTTTTGATAAACTTACTTTTCTATCTAAACTATTGACAATAATTTATCGTTCGTAACTAGAATTAGAATCCCCTATAGGTATTGGAAAATCAATGAGCTAAATAAAGGTAAGGTTATATATTTAAATAAATGACAAGAAATGATATTAAACGAACAAATACAATCTGCATTTAATTGCAAATCTTTCTACATATTCAGTGATTCATAAATGCAGTACTTACTGTACACACCCGGGTATAAGCCCACCCTCGGGACTATAAGCCCACCCCCTTTTTTGATGAAATCTCAATTTTGTGCTAGTACTAAAACGCATGTAAAATCACACTCGGGTTTAAGCCCACCCCAGTTTTTGGGCATTCCCAATCTACAAGCCCATGGGCTTATACCAGGGTGTATACGGTATATACAGAGTGTTAGTCATGTAACTTATTGATGTGGTGTTTTTAACGCACTTGAACAAGTCTTAATTCATCTCGATTCAGTCTGTTATTTCCTCGCTCATCTTAAAATCAGACTGATGACTGTTTTTGAACTCAGTTGAAGACTTCCCTTCAAGTAATTAAGTGAACATTGGCGAGGAATTTGTGTTTTTCTGTGGAAGGAATTAGGCCACTGATAGATTCTCTGAAAATTTTGCCAAGGAGTTTAAATGTGATTACAGTACATGCTGAACTCAACTCATCCAATTTCTGCAACAGAAGGTTTTATAAATGTGATTTTGTCTGCAAACGATTCTTAAACTTTATGAAATCATTGAAATTATTCCTTTTCACAAAATTTTGATTTAATGTTTGAACATTTAAATGGTAAGGTGTTTAAAAACATTGTAAAATAACAAATCCTATATTATTTATCTTTGAATTTGGGTCCATTCGACCTTAAATAATATGTGATTACTGGAAAGGCTCCCATAAAAACAACCTGTTTCATTGCAGGAAAACAATTCTATTGCATTTATCACAAAGCTTTATTCATGTGTGACCATTTTTCCAAGCAATTTAAATTTTAGGGATTTTACAACATAGATTTGATTCAATTTTCTAATTTTCATACCCGTTAAGTTTATTCCTCACGCAAGCAACTTAACATTTTGAAATTCATGAAAATCACCACATACATTGCGTTTAAATATATGACATCTGTTTTCTTAGTTTATAGTTGTTAGAAGTATGGATTCTATTACAGATATATTTAGGAGACAGTTGGTTTCTTGTGTTCGTGAGAAAATGAGCAATGTTGGTCATCCAACCCAAGATATTAAGTTTCTGTTTTCAAACTGGTATTTTACTGGATTTTACCAGAATAATGCAAAGATTTGATGTGATAGTCAAAGAAATTGCAAAAGAGATTTTCTTCAATGGGTTTCTGTTTTTAACAATTTTTTTATTCAACAGTGTTCAACAATTTTAATTGGTTAGTACTGGATTTCATTGGAGAAGTACTTAAAGATATTTGAATAATTAGTTAAAGAATCTACAATTTTCTATTTTCATAAAATGTTAACTTGTTTACTTCTACAGTACAAAAAATTGCTTTCATTTGAGAAACACATTAGATTTAAATTGTCTGTCAAAGAAATTGATTAGATAAAGGATAATTTTGAAATTTGTTCAGCTTATAAAAGCATGTACCTAAGTAACATAGATTTGGTTTACAAGTGCATTTCTGCATGAAAAAAGCATCACCTTTGTACTCTTAAACACACCTGATCTAGTGGATATCCATGTACTCTTATGTAAAAATAATTTCTGATCTATACTACTTTAATTAAGATCAGAATTATGCATACAAGAAAATAACCAAGATGATACAGACAGCTACAACTTTTTTCTTAGGATTTTTAACATGAACTCGTCAACTAATGGACAAAGGAATCATACATAAGCAGGTGTTATATAGTGTAGATGTTGACCATTTCTTATTTGTGGTAATTAATGACAGTATGGTTAATATATACCAGTAGAAAATTATAGATAGTGGGTTTAAGAAAATATTTTTAAGCATAGAGTACTTTAACTATAAAATGATTACATATTCTTATTTAAACAAGTACTATTTCTTCTCTTGGTCAATGAAAATCTCCTTTCTTTTTTCAAAACTAATCTTCGATTTAAAAATGAACGAGGTCGTCTGTCATGCAAATAGGAGAAGTGGATTAAACTCTTTCCGAATTTTTCTGTTTTTCAAATCAATTTATATGTTTTCTCATCTTCAGGTTCAAACCCGTTCGCCATGGCCGCCCAGGACCCCACTGGTGCCTACGCCCAGTTAGCTGCCGCCCAGATGCAGGCGTACTCCGCCATGATGGCACGACATCCCGCCTTCGCCGCCAACCCCTATGGAGGATTGGGAATGTTTGGAGAAGGTCTCGGGTCACCCATGCATTCACCGATGGGTCCAGCGTTCATGCCAGGTAGGATTGTAATTTACTTGAGCATATATTCAAGGATTGTGGTATATGAGTAAACATGAGCACACATTTTAAGAAGTTTGGTAGGTCATACAAAATGTTTTTACAGACCATTTGTTTTTAAAACTTTGCATGAAAAAATACTTTCATTTTGAAAAAACTATTTATTTCAAATTTTTTAAAATGCTCACGTAAAATGTGAAGCATTTGTTTTGGAATGTTTTGCTCTTCAAGAAATTAGTTAATTTGCTAATGAATGGCATTAATCAAATGCACGCAATACTAGGTTAAGAACTTATTATTTTTATTGAATGGCCTTTATTACAGGTGCCCTATTTATTATTTGCATGCATTTAGTGCAAATCATCAGCATGTTTTCTGCTTTATGTTTTGATAGGGATGTCTCTATTCTCCTTATAATAATAAGACAAAGTTGTAATTGTTTCTTCTTATCTATCAGTTAATTATATTTAGATCATATAATATACAAATATTTTCAAATGTATATACTTTGAAACCTCTTCCATTATGTGTAAGCTCAAATTATTGTTCCTCGTAAGCTTTTCATTTTTTATGATCTTATAAAATTTTTATGAAATTTTAACTAACTGCCTTAATATGCAACTCCTCTCTTGACTAAGAATTTGTTTTTACTAATTTTCCTTGAGTTACTTACTAATTTTCACTTCTTTTCATTTTGCTAACTTTAAACCAAATTCTACTCACTGCTTGAAAACAAACTTTAACATTTACGGAATTTGCTAACTCTAATATTTGCCACCAGGTGCCGCTGAGTGGTGGCACGCAGCTACCTCATCGGAGCATGCGCGTCAGATGGCCAGTACTTCGGGATATGACTATTTTGCTAGCAGCCTGAACAGTCTGGCTACCGCATTCAGCACAGGAGGCGGGGTCGGCATGACGCCCGATGCCCTAAACCTCGAAGCTTTACTAAGGGACCCCAATGCAGCACAGAAAAGTAAGCTTTGTCCGTCCTCCTTGTCAATCATGCATGTCAATCACATCCCCCTGCTGCTTATCACACCTGACAATGGCAGCTTTGCGGTTCTGATAAATGTTCACATTTTCTTGGTGAAAGTTTGTTTTTTCTTATAATAGTTATTCACTCGAAACACCTTTCGCTCTTGTCGACAATCGACCTTGTAGGGAAAACTGATGTTATATGAATGGCTTCCAATTTAATCTTGATATGATGATCAGAAAACCTCATGTTTTATAACTTATATGTATTAACTACATGAGAAAATTATGAAGTGTCCACCCATTTACGTATTGTGGCAAAATGACTGGCATTACTTTTCCTTGCTTCCTGAATAACTTTCACAATAGTCACTTCATTAACATGATACTGTGCACACTCGGCCTTAAACGTAGGGCTTATGAATTTAAAAAAAATGGAAAGGGCTTACAGCTAATTAAGTCACGTCGATGAGATTGATAAAAATGGTGGCTGGGTCTATTATAAGCCAGCCTTGTGTGTAAAGTAACTATACTGTTAGGTGTTTCTGACATAACTCACTAAAATCTTTCCACAAACTTGGGTCAGCCTTACTTATTTCCGGATTAGCTCGACTGTGATATCATCTTTTGTCACTGCATGGATCAACAACGTCTGTAAAAATAACAACTATATCTAATTCATGCGGAGACTTAATATGGTATTAGCTGGTCCAGCTATTCCGAGTAGAGTTGGGCTGATCCAGGTTTGTCAAGGTGATATTTCCTAACCCTGAAAGTTTTCCCATGACTGACTAATGCAGGCACAAAACATCTACCGTATTCTCCCTAATAAAGGCCCGGGGCTGTCAGTTTCAGAAGGTCACAGATTTGTTACTAAATTTTCAATGAAAAACACCTCCGGCTCTGTGATTATGTATGAAACAAAATGACAAAGCTTTTCAAATGGGACAGTTTAAAGGGCATGGGTGTTCATTAGGCAGAATACTGTATGTCGGGGCTGATCAATGTTTTCTTTGACCTTTGAACTTTAGACTTTTCTCAAAGTTTTAGACACAACAGGCCTTTAACAAAGACCAATAAACCTCTCATTTTCTTTCTAATTCAATGTAACATACTTCACGTTTTGAATTTTAAACGACTTTTCAATGATCAGCCTTATACTATATATATTTTCATTGATTTGAAATAATTATCCTCAAAATAATTGATGATCTATTCATCATAATATAGATCTAACTTATAAAACAGATAATTAAACAGTAGTTGCATGTTGTTTCAGGTTTTGGTCTCTATGGCAACCCTTTCATGATGCCACCATACAGTTCAATGGTAACCACGACGACCACATCTTCATCGTCTCACTCCTCTCCACTCAAGGCGAATTCCAAGACCATGGTCACCTCAACGTCGACGGCAATGCGATCTAGTCCCGCCTCCACCGCATCAAGGTCAAGCGACCAATCAAGTTCCTTCAGTAAATATAGTAACCGACATGAAATGAACGAGAGTTCGTCCACCGCTCCCCCACCAGCACACACTTCTGTCATCAAGTCGCCACAAAAGATGTCAGGCTCTGAGGTATTATAATACTGCAAACGCAATTGTACTTGAAGATTTTAAAAGAAATGCATCAAAATATTAAAGAACAGATGTCTCAGTTTACATTTTACAATAAAGTAGTCTTATGTTCATTGTAGATTAATTTGATTGTATCATTTATCTTGGTTGGTATAGTTTTGAAATTTCCTTGGCTTGGTATGTTTTGTAGAGCGAAACTAATACTGATGATTATTAAATCTAGAAATCTAAACTTACCTTTTGACCTCTAGGAGCACACCCGGGACTCAGATGATGACTTCCTGGCCAAGGAGGTATTGAATCACCTTAAGAACCAACAGGCACAGTTCATGCGAAGGGAACAGGAACTCAAGCTTCAACATGTAATTTTTTTGATTATATTTATTTTAGATACAAGGAAGGGGTAGAGAAGCCCTATGGAATTCTGCAATTCGAGAGGAAACAATGATAAAGCTGCCTATAGGATAACTTTGTTATCCTTTGTGTCCTGTTAAGTACAATAATGGCCTTTAATCAGTTACTGGCTCGTAAATATATTAGTGAACTAAACAGTTCAACTTAATATAATTATACCCTACAGCAGTAATTCAAATCAGACCCTCATAGAGGAATCTAAACTAAACTTTGTGGTTACCATTTTCAAATTATTGAAAATCCTCTCACTTTGCAGACGGCAGAGTCAAGCCAGGGGTCCTCCATCCCCATGACAACCGAGGCTCAGAGAGAACTGGCCGCAGAAATGATGCGCAAACGCCAACATGAACAACTAGTTAACCAGCTGAAGAGCTCGCAGTATGACGCCATGCCTAACCTGAAGAAATTCGCAGAACAGCAGCTTCAGAAGCAGAAGAACAAGGGGAAAGATTCCGAACATGTGAGTGGTTTTTCTATGGCTGAGGAACGTCTGTGAGGAGCGCTGCAATTGATTGCTTTATTTATTTTCTAAGCTTAAGCCAACAACAAATGTGCGTTTAAGTTCCAGAAGACCCCCATCATCTTGTAGGCTTTTTGTAAATGATTATTTGTTCTAAAATGAACTTTAACATGAATGAAATAGATGTTATTTTGGCCAAGGTAAATTATAGCTAAATAGAAATTATGCTGTTATTGTCTATTTCAAAGTATTTTACCAGGTAAATCTTAAATCTGAGCACACTTTCAGAACAAGAGTTATTGTCCTAGTTTTTAGCCTAGGATTTACAAAATCTCAGTGCTTCCAAGTTTACCACTACACCATCACCCCCTTCGAGAAATGATCAAAATATATTTATCTTAGTTTTTCTAAATAAATTTTCAATTTCAGGAGTATGAAAGTGAGTTGTACAAAAAGCATACAGAGTCACATGAACGTAGTGCCAAATCGCCGTCTGATCATCATGATATAAGCAAAGAGCAGCAGGTAATAATTAGTTCAAAATTGTGAAAATTCTCCCTGTCATAATTAAATCAACTCTTAGGCTTAAATCATGTTTTGACACTAACTGTATAAAATAGGTTGTGGTACCTCACTGTCATTTTCAAAAAAAAAAGATAAACCTATATTAATGTGCTTAAAGTATGTATTTGTTCAAAAATCAACTTAGAGTAAACATCATGTAAAAAATGGTTGTTCAATCAAAAACTTCATTGAGTCACGTGATGGATGGGCAGAATCCTGGGGTTAACTAGGGTTAAATTGTTTTCGTTACTCCATTATTGGATAGTATTTTTCCAACAAGACAACAAGATCATTTTTGTATATCTAACTGGGTAGCTTAGCGGTAGAGCACCATAACCGGCAATTGTGGGGACCTGGGTTCGATTCCCTGTTCAGTTAGGATGATTTTTTCTGTCTTTTCAAATTTAATGTCTAACTAATTTAATTTCGTCACAGGAATATCTGAACAAGAAGAAGCTAGCTGATCAAATACGTGAGCGAGTCCAGAAAAAGGCTGATGGCTCGGCATCGTCCAGTATGAAGGAGTCTGGGAAAATCCGAGATCGTCCAAAGACGAGCAAAACTCTGCTTAATATACCACACAGAGGTGCGGTTCCCTCAGATGTAAGATTTTTTAACATTTTCATGAATTAGTGAAAAAGGAATTGTCAGATAGGGAAAGGTGAAAGTCCAGTATCACAAATAATTTATTTGTTTAGTCTGTAGACTGAAATTTTTTCTTTGCTCCTCATAGCCACTTTCACATTGAAGTGTTGTTATCAATAATCCTAAAAGATATTTTATAAATATTTGTTTTCATAGAAAACTGTATGAGTAGTTGATTAAACCTATAAACATTTATTAGAACAAAAAACGCATTACTTTGAACATGAAAATTAGCAGGAAAAGACAAATTTTCGGCCTTCGGGTCCAAACAATTGTCTTGAAACTGACCTCTGAACTAAGTGTTTCCTAAGTTGAAATATTCAAAACTAGTCTGCTCATCACTACTACTTTTCAAATCACCAAATCACACCTAGCACATTCTGGGATGAGCACAACATTTTTTGAATATTTACGGTATGGATCATATCCCTAGTACATAGTTAAGAGGTCTGTTTAGAGACAATTTTTAGGATCTGAAGGCCGGAAATTGGTCTTTAAGTGCCAATTTAAAATACTCTTTTTATTCTCCATGCCTGTTTGATAAGTTAAAGTGATTCTTACAATGAATGGGAAGTAATACCACCTTTTATTGGATGAGATTTTAAAAAATCATAAACGAGCCTTTGGCGAGTTCTATGATTTTTCAAAATCGAATCCAATAAAAGGTGGTATACTTCCCATGAATTTAAGAATCATTTTATTACTTAACATCGCCAATTTGCGAAAAAATGTGAGAATTTCAATATTCTTTACCTGTCGCGAACAATGCTTTTCACGTGTTTTAGTACTCGTGTACTCCACTTTGTGATAATACAAAGTATATCACAAAGTGATATCAATTCGATATAAGGGTAGTTAAGTGATAAAATTCATTATTCAAAATAAGTTGTATATTTTCAAGGATCAGAAGAGGAAGGATGAATTGAGGGAGAAACTCGAAGCAGAACTGAAACAACAGCAGCTTCAGTTGAAAATGGCTAAGAAAGCACAGGCCCAACATAGCAAACAGGTTATGATTAATTTTGACTAAAATTATACATCGCTACTAACGAATATGAAATCATCAACTTTTGAGTAAAAAAATCTGTGATTTGAGAGCTTTTTATCCTAAAAAAGCGTAACTCTGTCTGCAGACGGAGTTAGATTTGGATACAAAAAGCTCCCAAAAGCCCCTTTACAGATTTTTTGAATTTTTTTACCAAGATGCAAGTAATAGTTGATATGTTCATCAAAGGACTCATACACAACATTTCTAGTTGATTTGAATTTTGATGCCAGATCCTCACCAACGAGGAGACAGTATCTTTAAGCCTAGGTTAAAATCGGACACAAAAGCTCTCAAATCACCCTTTTGCAGTTTTTCACATAAAATAAGTCTTGTCTTTATTTCATATCATGAACCTTTAGATGCATTTCATGAACAATGTTAACACAACAATTCAAAATTCCAAAATCAATCTTTTATATTTTTGAAATTATTTCAACAGTCTGATGACAAGTCCAAGTCCAAGGACAGTTCTCGTCTAGCTCAAGCGCTACTCGGTAAAACTGGTTCACCACCCCCGGCAATGCAGGTGGAGACGTCTGCTGATCGCCCCCTGGTGGCAACATTTAAGACGCTGAACACTGCAGTTGCCGCAGAAACAAATGAGGATGATAGTGGCTCATCATCAGATTCATGTAGTTCAGGTACTGTGGGTCTACAATTTTTATTTACTGTCCAAATGAGATCCAAAACACTGAAATTTTCTTTTTTAAGAATCCAAGTTTGGTGCTTGCAAATTCCTAGCAGAGTAGAGGACACTGAAGGTTTATGTTTGATTATCACATCATGTTTTTATTTTTCTGGTTTTTCAAAAAATTGCTTGATATTTGAGTGATATTTTAATAACAGCAACAAAACAGAGATTCCAGGTGGAGCAATTCTGACAGATTATCTTCTGTTCTCAAAAACCCTTTCTTGTTAACAAGAACTCTGATTTGGTATGTTTTTTCTTTACCATTAACTATTTTTTTATGTTACAGATTCTGATGACAGTGGTTCAAGTAGTGACTCCGATTCCAGTAGCAACTCTGAGTCCATAGATCCGGGAACTCCAGGAACTCCAGCAAAGAGGAAGTCCACGGATGAGGTTGACTCGTCTGGAACGGACGGAAGCATGCCTGCGAAAAAGATGAAGGAAATCAACGAAGAGGAACTGAGAATTCCTCTAGAGCATGGGTATGAGCATTCAGCTTGGGTCACGGTCAAGTTATATACATAGACTCTTTTGATCAAAACAATAGTTATTATTTACAGCCACAGAAACATGGCATTGGGATTTCGATGAATGATGCAGGTAGTGATAAGGTTTGGCAATGGTGTAAAATTTACCTGTATTTACAAGTTGATAATTTTACACTTTTATGCAGCGATATAAGACTTTTAAGTATTTGTACATAAATAAGTTAAATACTCAAAAGCATCTTTTACAAAAAAAGACAACTAATATTTATTATTCAATTTGAGGGAGGTATGAATGGACAATTTACGGAACTGTTTCCCTCGCAATTTATCTTTACTGATGGCTGTTTCAGGTGGAGACGCGAGACGAGGATTCGTACCGTGGGTCAGCGAGGCATTGTGGGAGATGTGGTGTACTACGCCCCCTGTGGGAAAGTTCTGAAGAGTCTGCAGGAGATTAGCAAGTATCTGTCTACGAACAACATCACAGACTTGACGCGCGAGAATTATGACTTCAGTACACGTGTCAGTGTGGGTGATTTCTTGGAATTATCAAATGACGGAAATAACGTAAGTTCTGAGATTTTGTTTCAAAGTTGCGATCATTGTGACATCAGAAGTTGGCGATTTTATCAGGGCTGCTTAATTTTGTGTATTTGTTTGATTTATTTTAATTGCTAGAATAGCGAGTTATTATTAATTTATTTCAGAACTCAAGAATTTAAAAACTTTGATTGAACAGGATATTAATTTTCAACTTTTACCCCCTTCCAATTCAAAAAAACTTTTATAATAACTCTTCACAATTAATTTTCAAAAAATTTTTATATACATGTGACAAAAGTGTAAAAAAATTACTTGAAAGATACAAAGTATGTATTGGATGTTCGGGATAATTAAGTAATTAATAAAAATTAATAATTTTCTTCAGGGTATGGTGTCGCTCTCTGAACAGGAAGTTCAGACACTTCTCAACGCTGCTCTCCAGCGACGACCAGCGCAGCGTCGGGCCGTCAAACGGACACAGCAGAAGAAGAAAGAAGCTGCGAAGATGGCGGCACAAGAAAAGATTGCCAAAAAGATCGAGCAGCAAGAAATAGCCAAGTTTGCCATGGAACAAAGACTGAAGAAGAAGATGGAGAGAGAAATGAAGAAGAGGGATAAAATGAGGCTGAAACAGATGAAAGGTGAGGGTGTCAAGTGTTTTATAAGCTGAAGAGTTCACTTTCTAAAAATTGATTTTTTTTGGTCTCGGCTCATACTTAAAATTATCATGCGCACCCCGGAATAAGCCCATGGGCCTGTTAATTGGGAAAGCCAAAAAACCAGGGTGAGCTTACACCTGAGTGTGTTTTTACAGGCTTTTTTGTACTAACACAATTTTGAGATTTTATAAAAACTTGGGAGTGGGCATATTCCTGAGGGTGGGCTTATACCCAGTTGTGTACGGTATGTGAAATAA
>JAOXYC010183912.1:0-12639 GCA_028565715.1 Phoronis pallida
TTTATGGATGTACAGTCATGCACTTTTGATAGCAACATGAATAAAACATGACATTCAAAACTGAGTGAAGATGTTTTAGCCATTATTACATACCGTGTCAAATTGAGGGAAGTTTGCTCTAAACTCCGCCTCCTCTCTCTCATCCTCTGTCCTCTCATCACCGTGACTCGTAACATGATACAGACTAGTCTCCGCTAGCTCCCTCTGGCGTTTCATCTCTTCCCGTTCCTGCCATGATGTGACATACATATGCATGATATGTAGCAATGCCATGAGGGATGACTCATCGATAGTCTTGGCGAGTACTATGTGGTTCTTGAGATTTACCAACCCAATATCCAGTAATCTGTGGGATAAAACAATGTTGAGAATAATCATGATATGTAACAATGACATGAGGGGTGACTCATCGATAGTCTTGGCTACTACTATGTGGTTCTTGAGATTTACCAAGCCAATATCCAGTAATCTGTGGGATAAAACAATGATGACGTTATGCATGAAAAGAATTTCCCCATGCGTTTCAAAAATTTCCAGGCGGATTCCACATTCCAAGAAGATAGATGGCCATGGCTGTCATATATTTTACCATGTGCAATTCAGATTCAGACAGACTTCAATACCTTTCCTTATGTCACACTACAACAACATACCTGGCTTGCACCTGGTACTTTGCTTTCTCATCACCACGCGTGTGACCCCAAAGACTGTTCAGGAAACTAGACACGGTAGGCTCAACCAATCGTCTACTGAGGGACAGTAAGTTAGGACATTCTGCTCGCAGTACAGGGAAATGAGTCAGAGCATCAATGAACAACTCGGGGTAGGACACCTGAAATCATGACAGTTCCTAATTTATCAAACCTGATTATTAAGTGAATAAAGTTAACTTTTCTATCTTCTCAAAATGGACAAGTTTAGCGAAACAGTTGTGGACATACAGACAGAAATAAAATGTCGTAATTCATTATTCAGAGAACTTGGGCATTTTTCATTTTTCATGAACAAGTGCCCCAAACACAAAGCTGAAGTCAAATAGACTGTCTAGTATTTCTCAAACTTTCTCATACCATAAATCAATTTCTCATAACCAATGCATACAAATGTTTGGAAGTCGGTTTAACAAATTTAAATATACAGCACCAATTGATAGTTGCTTTGCTTGCAGCTCAGTTACCTGAGTTATGCACCGGCCCATATTCAGCATGTGCGTCAAGACAGCTTTCTCAGTCACATGTGAAAGTGTAGTGAGACCATGCATCAACTGAAACAATAAAACATTCTTGGGAACATTCCAATTTTTGTTAAAATGTCAATTGAGGACAAAAGCATGATTATCTTGTATGAAACTTTTATTCCACAATCACATTCACTGTGAGGATCACTTTATCCATTATTCTGCTATACAAACATTACAACATCCTCAAAGACAATCACAGGGCAAACAATCAATCTACAAACCATGGATAATCCGGCTAGGAATGGCATCAGTAAATCTTTATGCAGTGGGTACTTCAACATCGACTGGCGCAAAAACTGTTCATGCGTCTTCAGTTGCATGCTAACTTGACCTATGAACCCTGATGCCAGATTCACGTCTGCTTGCTGAATTGATGCCCATATTTGGTCGAAGCGGTCTACAAGAGACATGACCTGATCTATGCTGGCTATTGTAGTAAGATACTGACGTGTTGACTGAAGCAATTCATCAAACTGAAATTAGAATGATACGGATAATCAAAATTACAATCAAGATTTATATCATTTAAAATGAAAAAAAAATTTCAAATAACATCAAACACACTCAATGTGTTTCCTCCCCAATACTCATCAGCTTGAATCAGCAATCAGCATCATATCTCCAATAATGTTTAGGTAATCACCAATTTCCAACCCACCCAGGCTTGCAACTCTTTTTGTTCAATTATCAACTAAATTATATTTTAGCATAACAATGAAACATTCAATTACGGTTTGTAATAATAAAATCAAAATGCTCTACATTCTTTTAATTACAGATATCAAGCATAAGATATAGTCAACAAATGACCTGACATGATACAAGAGTTTACTCACCTGTGAGGGTACTGGTCTAATAGCTGTCCTTGTTTCAAGCTCCTTGGCATAACTACACAGCTCTCCTTTATGGATTAACTTGTGGTGGATACGAGGGTGTAAATCATGATTTGCTATATCCAGGGGACGTCCAGTTAGTAAATTGCTTTGCCAGTCTCGTACACTAACCTCTGTTTCAATATCTGCAATCTGAAAGTGACATGGAAATGGGTACAACTAGTTTCAATACCGTTGGATCCAAATGGGTTTCATCGTAGGCCAAAAATATTTCAAGGCAAATACATTAAATTGCAACGTATTACTGACCATTACGGCAGGCATAAGTTAAGGATCTTCTCTACTAAAAATCTATGGTATAACACAATTTCATCGACTCCTTTTTATGAAAAATGCTGAAATGACCTACCTGCTCATTAACATGGTTCAGTTTGACGGCATGTTTATATGCTGGATCAACTGGACCTTGTGGTGACAACAGCACCATCTGTGCCAGCCCTACTAGTGTCCAACCTCGACCAATCACAGCCAGTGATTGTAGTTTACCCTGATGATTCTGCATGTCTTGCAGCACCACCTTGTGGCAGCATTCCAGAAGGTGTATTGTCTGAGCTGGTAATAGCTGTTGACTTGAGAGTGAAGACAAAATGTCCGATACCATTTTATCACTCAACTGGTCAATGGAGCACTGGTTTATTTCTGGCAGGATGGATGAAAGGCTGTGCAACAGCTTGTAGAAACTCCCTGTCAAAGACTCCTTACTGTTTTTCCTATGAAACATTGTGAAAAATTAACTTGAATGATGATAAATGACAGTAGATCAAAATAAAGACTCTCTTCAAATAGGAACACCTTTAAAGCTTAATTGGTATATCCGAATCAGAGTTGTTGGTAGATGTCAACAATGCACCATTTGTGTGAGCATTTTGTCTAAGTTCAACACATTTTTATATATAATTAATTTTTCTAATTATCCTTAATATCAACTCTTGATATAAAATCAAACAAAAAATGTTCTTGTAGTGACGAGAAGTAATAGTATGCGTACAAAAACAACAAAGTTTCTTAGTTGCGACATGTTTCGGTGTATACGTCCACTATTTTCAAGCTTTATTACCGAATGAACAACCCAGAGAAGGTATTGTGTATTTATACGCACCCTTCTCTGGGTTGTTCATTCTGTAATAAAGCTTGAAACTGGTGGACGTAAACAAAAAATCTGTTAACACATCTTAAAGGATGTAAGTCAATTTACCCGATGTCAAGAGATTCATTATGTAGGGGAGCCGCATTCATCCATAGTGTCCTGTTGATGTCAGCCAGCTGGTCTCTCTTGGCTTCAAATCCATCTAACGGCATACTGACATGTGATTCATCGTCATGGTTACTGGAATCCTCAGTGAGCTGGTGGAATAGCATGAATGACAGGGCTGGAGAGTGGATGGACAAAGACTTCTGAAATACAATGAAGTGAGGACAACAATAAATAGAATATATACCAGCAGAACATAATCGTTGAAGTAAATTTTATTTACTAAAAACATGTGTGGCGGGAAACAACAGTCATAGGGATCAAGACCCTTAAAATGAAGGTGGAAAAACTTGATGTCTCAAACCAACCAGTCTCCTAGTAAGTGAAAAAGTTTTTGAACATCAAAAATATGTTGACCATGCAGTGTGGTATGACAAATAGCTTTGCAAACAGCACTGTGTATTTGTGGCTATCAATTTTGTACTACAGTAGGCTTGCATACAAAACAATTGCTGACTCACCTTCTTGTCAGCTACAATGTTTTGTCCTTCAGTGAGAGCATTTGAATTCAACCACCAAGTCACGTTATTCAAAGCAGGTGAAGTACGTAGGCTGTCAAAATGTGCTGTGACAACTTCCGATGCAAACAGGTGTAAACGCTGGTCATCTCCGCTCATCACCCAGGTGATAAGAGCTTGTTTCCATGGAGACTGGAGAGTGCTGGAGAGGTCAAAGTTGACGAGAGACTGAGTACTGGAGAGTTGTCCAAGTACTGTTTTAGGAAGGGTTGAGGATTTGACGAGTAATGAAAAGTACTCATTCATTGGAATACTGCTCAAATCTTTGCTTTCAGATTTGTCTGAAGCGCCGAGATCAAGTTCATCACAATCCTTCTTAATTTGCTGCAGACACTCTGAAAACATTCAAATATGAAATGAAATTATCATATTAAAAATCTGCTTATTCCATTATGATTAAAATAATTAAAATATATTAAAAAATATTAAATTTCTTCAAGTTGTGTAATATATGTACCATGAAGTTATAGTAAAGGTGTAACAACATTAGATTGAAGTAAGTTGCCATAGCTATATTGCCTTGCAATGATGGAGATAAAGTCTATAGACCTGACTGTCAACACTAATTTTATATAATTATATGATTTTGTTCAGTCCTCAGATAGATAGCTATTTTTCAAAGTCCTTCAATGATTGCCACCCTTAGGCAAGATGGTGATTGAATTTATGTGTTATCACACAACATACCTTCATCAATGGGTTTCATATCTAGCAAACCAATGAACAACTCTTTCAGTTTACGCCTCATGTCAATCCCTCCATCCAATAGAAACGCTGCCTTCCCTCGGACAGTTTTACCAACATGGATACTAGAGGTCATATTGGTGATGTCTAGTGCATGGTTTATTTGGATGAGTTCTTTGTACCGTTCTACATCATCCTCATGTTTGAAGGGTGGTGGGGCACCAAATTGTGTTTGCACAGAAAGATGCAGCTTGGCCATTCTATTGTCGACGCCAAGTATTGAGTGAAGCTGATTGACGGCACTCTTCAGTTCTGCTGGCATACTGCAATAGGGCAATACAGGATATAAATACTTTTTCAAGTTTTTATTAAAACCACAAGTATTACATGACATTTGGTGCCCAGATATCGCTCAACTTGAGTATTATATCTGGCCATGAATAAGTAGTTGAATTAGTAGTTTCCATAATTTCACAAACTTGTTTCTAAATAGATGAGCAACTGCAAAAAATGCTGGTTTACATGTGGTGTACAGTTGTGTTGGCAAGAATAAAATGTTTTACAAAATAAAATTCGACCACCTGGGTTCCATTCCCAATCGTGAGATCTGCATTTTTCTGTCTTAAAGTTTACAAAATTACCGTATTCTCCCTAATAAGCGCCCAGGGCGCTTGGAAAATTCATAAAAAAGGGATTTAGACTTGAAACTAAATAAAGTAGATACACTCAAAAAGTGTGTTTTTTGTATTCGAAACATTAAAAGTCAGTTACCAAATATAGAGTTCGGGTGAGGCTCTGGTTAGAGATTCCTTGCAGCATGATTTTCACCGGCGGTCCCCAAGAAATGTTTGGAAAACTTAAAAGTTCACTGTAGGAAAACAAGGTAAGGGGGGTAGGCGCTTATTCCAGCGAAATCTGAAAACAGGGGGTTGGGCTCTTATAGGGGCATGGGCGCTTATTAGGGAGAATACGGTATTAAAAATACATCATTATCAGGAGCCATTTTCTGAAAGACAATTTAGAAACCCAAAGCCAGCTACAACAGAGGAGTTGTCGTATCCAAATTTTTTTTAGAAACATCAAACAATTTTAAAAGTAGCTAGCTTTGCTGGCCAAAGAGATTATTTGAAAAGACAGAAAAATGCGGAACTCTCGACCAGTAAATAATGAAGTGGATTATAAATAATATTTGATTTTTGTTCCAAGTAAGACAGCCCACCTATTGTCGTTGAAGAGAACTGTCAGTGTTTTCTCATACAACCAGTTCCAGTGAAGTGACAACTGAGGTATCATGTCAGGTGTTCTTGCCATGCATTGTCGACAGAAAAGAAGAAATCTCCGTTTCCATGATAACGCCTCCAGAAACTGCAATAATCACATAAAAAAAGATTGGAAGTTGATGTTGTAACTATCTGGGTAAGCTATAAGTTGACAGGTTTGTTTTATCAAACATCACAACTTCCATTTAATATCATTTGATTTTTATCTTGCTCTCATGATCCAGATACTGGAGAGTTATTTTTTTAAGTACAATTTTTTTCAAAAAAGCTGATCGCCTCATCAAAACATCAACTCTGGAGCAGATGTATATAAAAATACTGTTTAAATTCTGAGCTTTTTGTTTGTTGTTTATATTCTATTGTTTGATTTCGTAACATCCTTTGAGACACAAATAACTTCAAAAGCTCAGGATTTAACAACTCATTTCATCATATAATTAATTCAGCCCCAGAATGGATACTTTAATGTATTTTACAATTGAACATGTTGTGATCATTAAACCAGTGAGAATTGCAGATGGCATCTTAATGAAACAGACCAAAACTCAAAAATATTTACAACTATCGGGTACTAATTTGTAATTTTCTCAAAAACCTAGAAATTCTTAAGTTTCATTCGACTTGGTTGAGTGTATTACATTTTATCACAGTTTCTTTTGCTCACCCAACCTCAGTTTTGATAATATCCGCTGACTATACAGACCAAAGATTTCAAGTCAACAGGAACCTTAACACGACTATGTTAAAAGAAACTGACTGCTTATTAATTCATTACCTTGCTCACAGACATATCATCCATAACTTGTGCATCTGTCACCAGGTGGAGCAGTGCTTCATCCAACATGGTGAAGAAAGGTTGTAGGTGTGACACCACTAGGTGGGGTAACTGTGCCTGATCAAGTAAGCCTGAAAACAGGGATAGATGAACATATTAGAATTATGAAATAAACCTGAGTGACCTCTAATATTCAAAATATGATGAAACATCAAGTCTTTCATTTATAGTAATACTAGTTATATCCAACTAGAGTAAGACTAAAATGGGTTAGTAAAATATGTATTTTGCAATTTTGGTCTCAGTTTGAAAATCTTGCATTAACCCCCGTCAAAACCATTGTCTCTCAGAACATGTGTACCTGAACTCTTTCACAAAATCAGTCTTTCAGGTTACTGAGTTTTTAAAATAGTTTGACCATGAATTACTTAAAAGAACTCAACTTCAGAAATTTTTTAATCAGACTGCGTTCATAGGTTTTGTTAAAAAAGCCAATTCGAACATGTACTAGGCCTACAAACAATTGAGAGATTCAAAGCATTTTATTTTATAATAGCCAAAATACACAATGTTAAAGGTATTTGAAACTATTCCTGAATGTTCTCTAGGATGGTCTACAATGCTATCAGTATGCTAGAAAACTCAATTTTAGTGAAAAAAAAGTGTTGAAAAAATTATTTTTGATATTTTGATCAAATCTGGCACACAATTCAAAGCTAAACACATTGGAAAAATATGTTTTTTTCAAGATTTGAATTCCAAACAAGAAAATTGCCAAATATGTTTAATTTAAGGATCCCAGCAATAATTTTTTTCTATTTAAAAAAATATTTTTAAGATTTCGTAAATTTGATATAATTAAACAATGCTTTTGGAAATTTTAAAAAGCAAATTGTTTACGGCATAAAGCTTGTTTCTCGTAGCTGTGACATTACTACTATATGACTGTACATTTGACAAGTCAGTCTTATAACTATGACACACTGAGGCGGAGTCAAGATGCTGATCAATTTCCTGACTGGCTTGTCAAACAATCAATTCATGGATTTTTCAGTTAAGCCAGATTTATAAGCAATCCTTGCTACAGTGTGCATGGGAACATTATTGAATAATAGGATCAATTGACACGGAGGATTCCCTTAGTGTAGGAACCCACATCAGCTTGGAGCGAGACAACTAATCTGTCCTGTTCCTAAATTCTCCTGGAAGTTTTGAAATTGGTGGCATTGGTAAATTGGAAAATGCTCTCATAAGAAAAAGTGAAGTTAGATCACTCTATGACTTGCATTTGGAAAGGATTACTCTGATAGAATAGGATTAGTCCAGAGATTAGGTTGAATCACTTTGGAATGAGAATGAAATTGGTGAGTTATGGAACACATTAAACATTTATAAGAGTTCATGAAATAGTAACACCAACGTTACTATGTTTTAGTGTGAAAGGAAATTGGTAAATTCTAATCAGCAGCACAGGCGTAAGCAATTATTTATTGGTTGACAGTTAAAGAACATTTCAAACAATACCCTATAGTCAGTCTGAGAATTTTTTAAGACAGACAAAATGAAAAAACAATTCAATGAAAATGGCAAGTGCACATGAAGAATGTCAGAAATTGCAAATTGAATTATTGGTCACATTTTTGTTTGGAGTAGGGAATGTTTTGTTGACTATGTCACAGAAAATCTTCTAGTGTTGACAATTACACTTTTTTGTAGACAAATGTAAAAGCAACTTCTTATAAAAATGGTCGTATCAGCGGTAGAGTGAGATGAGAAATATCAGATATTTATCAAATGGTTTAATTGTTCGCTATACAGCATAATGTTCCAGTCAATATTTCACAATCAATAATCATTGAATGTCTAATTTACTATTGGATATTTATACCCATGGTGCTTTTCAGATGTTAACCTGAACCATTTTTTCATTTTTTACAAAAACACGATTCCCAGACCAATTTGACATTCCACATTGCATTGCCAAGGGAACATAATTTGATGCTGTCAAATACATCCAATTAGTCAACCTCATTTCATGTGAAAAGGCATAAATTTGTGTTTTACTAATCTTTTAATGATATAAATAACCATTTCTTGAACATTTATAATTTTAAGATTTGTTCTGTATTTCTTGTGTATTTGTTACCTAATCAAAATTATGTACTTTTTATACAGACTCAGACTTCAGAGTTCTTATGGCCATTTCTTTCTTGGTGTCTGAAAACCCATGTAATGTCATAGGTATTTATGTGCTTGTTTAGAACTTAAGTTATTTTACACTTGATATTAAACTTCAAAAATATTTTTTCTCAATCTAGTCCATTAGGAGCTTATCACATAATTCAAATTTAAATCGGGGATTGGTGAAAATGAAGGTCAATTATATTACAGACAAATGCCCAGTATAAATGACAAACGTCTAGTATGCTTTACATTAAGCCTACCGCACACCTAGCGCGATTGCCGCGCGGCAATCACGCCAAGGCAACATTCGCACTGAGTGTGTACACCCGCACACCTAGCGCGATTGCCGCGCTACATTAAAGTTACAGATTTGTTGGCGCGAATGTTGCAGAACAGGTTCCCCGCACACCTAGCGCGATTGCCGCATCGCGATTGCCACGCGGCAATCGCGCTAGGTGTGCGGTGGGCTTAATTCTAAACATCAAGCGTAATGTACACATTGTCAAATAATTATTCACAAACAAGTGTTTAAATTGTTGAAGAAATTCCCTCATTAAAACAACACAGGTGAAAATGAGATCAACATTTGCCGTTAATATAACTATAGAACATGAAATGCCATAACATCTGTGTCATGGTGAAGCAAATCAATGGTTACACAATTAGTTGATATTCAATAATTAATTTGTTTGCCAATCTGTCTGTTTATACACCTAGTACAGGTCCTTGGAGAGTTCAACATATATGAGAACAAATCCAAATGGGAAAGGGCACAATAAAAGTGTGTTATCCTACCTCTCTAAAAATAGCTGGAATACTTTTTGATTTTTAAAGCTGATGTCAAAACTTTGAATGTTCACAAAAATATTCTATAAAACTTGAGAAATGACCAGAAAATGGACTTTCACTGAAAACACATACATATGTTAAAATACTTTGAAGTGTGTAGGTGTGACAGAGTGAGAACAGAACCTCATGTAGGTTCAACCTTCTGCAATTTTTTATTAATTAAACATCATTATCCCCTAGTTGGCCAGTTAATTAGACAACTTTAATATTTGATCATCGTCATTGATACTTGAGGTATAATAACGGTTGAATTTCAAAGCAAACGTACAACAATAATACAAAGCCCAGAAATTGATTGAAACCCTATATATTAAAATGTTGGTCTTGATCCATCCAGGGAGTTTACCATATATGTTGATATATATTATATAGAGGATAATTAACTAGTGTCATTGAATAATAAATTTCTCCAAATGAGTCAAAATCGGAGCCTTTGGTGAGTATTCTGACAAGTTTTGAGAAATTTATTATTCAATGACAACGAGTTTATTGTTTTTTGTTCTCGAATGAAACAGTGACGACGCATTGCGTCCAAGAAAAAAACGAGTCTCCTAGGCCGGGGATTATATTTAAGGCGTATTAATGCAGTGATCCGTCAGAGTGTGTTATTTTCGATAATACATTTGAGATTACGATAGAAACAAACTTATCATGTGAGGAAAATCTATCTAACTGGAATGATAACTACTTGATGAATTCAACAATTTTTATCTGCCCATGAAAGAAGTAAATCAGGGGGTAGGCTACAGATTTCTTACATGGGCGAAAATTGGCCAATCTCATGAGAGTACTATCATGAGAGTGTTATCTTAGACAAAACAGAGGACAAAACTTTTATTAATTGATACAGACAACTCCCATGGCAAGTTATTTTTATGAGCAGACTGGTACCTATGAATTATTCAGGTGACATTGTTTTGATGGTCTCATATTTTTCATTATAACTTTATCATGATTCACGCCAAAATGCAAAAGCATCTTTGGTTAAAAGAGCATAGTCCGAAAACAAATCAATAAATGCAATGATGTATTCTCCTGAAAATCAAATCATCCCTGATAGAAAACATGTGCCCAATACAATTACTTTCAAATAACTCTGCTATTTGTCAACCAAACCTAATAAATGCTCAACCCATACAAATACAACTATCCTGAATTGGGATTACGAATTGGCTATATATATAATATTTTAGCCTATTTCAGTGAGGTTGCCTCACTATCAACAATTTTTTGGAATCTTCAAGCATATGTCATTGTTGACAGAAGCACGTCAACTTTTTAGGGTTCAAAAAGTCAAGGCGGCCCATGAGAAAAGCAGACGTGGCCAACATAGTTTAGAAAGAAGCCAAACACTGGTCATCTAATAGTATAGTGAATTATGTCAATCAATATCACAGAGATCACTTCAGTTGCACTTGTCCAGTATTCGCAGAGATTAACGTAAAGGCACCATAGGGAGTTAATCTCAGCTAGAAAACTGCGAGTGAGCGTCAAGTAATTGAGCCAATAGAGTGATTTGTTAGCTATGTATTGATGAATGCAAATCTGATTGTGAACAGTATGTCAGTGATGGTCGATGATTGGTCGCTTGCATAACATCGAATCAATTCAGATTCACAGAACACTATTTTACTGGGACTATTTTTGTACTGGGTCGAGCTCAAGCCGTCCGATATCATTTTGAGGCATAAATTCTTAAAAGGAAGCAAGTCCTTTCAAGGAAAAGAATCCTCTTATAAAATGCAAGTAAGACACCTTTTATTACCATTAGACTACTCACCTTGGTGATATGCAAATGAGGACTGAAGCAGAGACATCTGTAGGCGAGAACTAGGTTGAACACTAGAACAGTCCATATAGCAGTAGTTGGTAGCTCTGTCTTCTGATAGGACACTCAGTAGGTACAATCTGAAAAATATAATATACAAAGTCAGTTTAATACAGTCACGGAATCACAGGCCAGGGTTCTCCACCATCACTTTAAAACATTTTTTTTCTAGTGCCCCAAAACCACCGATTGCATCATTTGAGTGCCCCAAAACCACTAAATCAAACATCAGTTCTTTGAATTTTCTTGTGATTCCCCAACAAACACCCTTTAAGTGAAGAGAATTCCTTTTTCATTCCCTCATCACAAACAACGCACGTTTTTTTCACGACGCTCACCTTTCGTACATGCTTAGCACCATGTATTCTTTTTTTTCAACTTTTTTGCCATAGGTAACATATATTCAGAAACCACTATTTTCAACCCTCCAAAAATTAATCAAAACATTTCAATAATAAGTAGGATGCACTGTAAAATATTTTATTTTGTGGTTTTCAATGTAAACCAATCAAATGTAGAGTGATCAGAATTTGTAAAGAATGCAAAGTATGCCCACAGACTTCTTAAAAAAAATCAGTTTACATTAAATTAAAATATTGTTTATGCACATGCAGGGCCAAATTTGCTTTCTGACTGTGAACGCTTAATTTGATTTTTCAATTATTTTGAAAATAACTGAATTTTGACATCTTAATGTCAATAGAATTTGTTAAGTCCATTAACTTCGATGATATATTTCTAATCAAGTACAAGTTTATTAATCCGAAATTTATAAATCTTCATTGCGTTTTTAGATTAGGTCCTATCCAAATATTTTGCACAAGAATGTGTCAAATAGACAAAGAAGGCACGTTAATTATTTTTTTAAATATTGAAACATTTGTTTAGCAAACATATGAACCCAAAACATTTTTGGTGATGGTTCAAAAGCAAAACAGAACTTTTTTTGTCTTTAATATTCAAAAAGTGCATCCAATCCCTATTGCAATTAAAGCGGCCCACAGTGATGGTTAGCACGGGTTTGCTGTTTTTTAAACTAGCAGGTTTTGTTGGTAAATTTTTGGCTTGACATACTCATTACATGGTGTACTATTGATTTCAAAAGAAAAAACGGGCATATCTTACCGATTTCTAGC
>JAOXYC010184023.1:0-12632 GCA_028565715.1 Phoronis pallida
GATCGCCGGCTCGTTTTTTGTCAATCAGCGATTGCTCGTCAATCGATGTTCAGCGCTTATCGAGTAGGTGACGTAGTCGTTTTGGTTCGTTTCCATATCAACTCTGCGTCAACATGTTGAAAAACCGAATCATGACATTGTAAAAAACGACCAGTCAGACTAAAAACATTGCTGACCAAATGGCCTTGGCGGACTGCACTTTTTGGTGTTTTATATTTATACGTTATTTAGCTTGGGGTTGAATATGAGGCTGAGGTTATTCGATTGAAATCTGAATCGGATGAAGTATTTAACATTGTAGGTAAAAGCGGTTTGGCATTAACCACTAAAATACAGCAGACCATTTACGATCAAATAGAACTCCTCAATTGTGTTTAAAAGGCCTTTAATAAACTAACCCGAAAACGGTTATGTCTCTTTAAGAAAATATTGGACGCTGCAACAAGACGTTATTTGCTGTTCATGTTGTTTTATCCCAAAAAAAGGCAAACTACGTTCTTTATTAGTCAAGAGCGCTGAACTCTATATAGAATACTACATTCTTTGATCAGGTGTGGGTAGCGCGAAGACGTTCGAATGCATCCGTGATTCAGCAAAATATAAGCGAGCTTAAAACTTCAAATAGTTACCAAATATCCCGTTTCCATTACTGCCTGAAGCTTAAGTATCTAGGTTGAACTGACGTTATGAAGCAGACAATGTACACTCATTTGACAAACTAACAAATCCGGCATAAGTGATTTAAATTACATTAAAAATAATAATAATAATAGTAGGATGCATTGAATATAGAAAACAACGCTTTTAAAAGTCGACATGTTTCAACGTGTATTCTTCACATTATTCTCAAGACAAATGGCGATGTAAACAAAGCAACCTCACATATATAGCGTGGGTTGGTATAAATACAGGAAGGTAACAGAACCGTGGAATAACTTTTAAAAGCGTTGTTTTCTATATTCAATGCATCCTACTCCTATGTGGCTCACGAAAGTATGGAAAATAATAATAATAATAATAATAATAATAACAGTAGTTATATACCGCTTTTTATAGAGCGGTTTACAATCATAAGTCTTTAAAACCGAGCATAAGGATGAACAGACCTTTTTACTAGCTCTAGGTCTAGCCGGATTCAAACCGCCAACACCAAGTAGTAGGTGGTGTTGTAGATTATACGGGCGCTTATGGGTTGGAATCGACGACACATGTCACCAAATATTAATTCAGTAGAACTGAATTATAATCCAGTGCTAACGATACATAAGTCAGTGGCACTGAATTATAATTCACTGCGGAGTATTAATTCAGTGCCACTGAATTATAATTCAGTGCCACCGAATGTTTATTCAGTGGTGCTGAATTATAAATCGGTACAGAATTATAATTCGGTGCTGGACTATAATTCTGCGGCACTGAATTTGAATTAAGGGGCCCTGAATTATAATTCAATGGCATGTACTATGTGTCATCGATGGCCACACATATTCGGCCAGGCCATGCGGACCACCCTATGCATTATCACGACTGTTGTACTCAGAAATACCGGGAACTTTATCTCGGGGGTCGGGATTTTCAGGTCATTCAACAGGTTTTATAATACAAATCAACACAAGGAAGTACATGCTTATTTATTAAGGTTATCAATCAAAACGGGATTGAACAAGTCAAATTGATAAGAATGACAGAGTGATGCTTACATCTTGAGTTAAACAAAATCATATCTGACTCTTATAATGTACTTATCAGTTTTAACAGTCAGAGCTTATCATTTCCATTTCTGTGTATGGCTTTTATAAAAAAAAAACACCATTAAAGGAACGGAACCCGAGAATTTGCGTTAAATTCAACACAAATGAAGATTTTTTGTGCTCAAATGACATTAAGAAATAATAAATAATTGATTTCCGTCGAACACCAATTTTGTACATAGTTAAGATGTTAATATCGAGCACTAGTCATTTAGGCAATGAACATCAATTCTCACGATGATACGCGATGTAATTTTCTATTGTTTGAGGACATACTAAGGTTTAGTTATATAGTCAGCTTAGTCATACGATCTTAATGTCAAACAGAAATTTGCATTTTGTAACGGTCGTCGAAAAACTTCATATGGGCAGAAACAGTCCTAGAAATTAGAAAAAACAAAACATGTTAAAAAGTTATAAAGCGATTTAAAATATCCCTGAAACCATTGACTGGGGCAAATCATCATCATCATCATCATCGTCATCGTCATCATCAACATCATCATCATCATCATCATCATCATCATCATCATCATCATCATTATCATCATCATCATCATCATCCTCATCATCATCATCAGCTCATCACCATCATTATCACCATCATCATCATCATCATCATCATCATAATCATCATCATCATCATCATCCTCATCATCATCATCAGCACATCACCATCATCATCACCATCATCATCATCACCGTCGTCGCCGTCGTCGTCGTCGTCGTCGTCGTCGTCATCATTGTCATCTTAATCGTCGTCTTAATCATCTTTTTCGCAATTATCCTGAACATTTTCGAAATTATCATCATCGCGGTAATCATCATCTTCTGTACCGTAATGACTCGGAGCTTCCGAACCATTCACACTATACATTCGACAAGACCCGGACTACGAGGCGAGGATAACGCATGCTGTGTTCGATTGCACTAAATGAGAAGTCCGTCAGCACAGTGAAAGAATTGTAGCGGAACCACTTAACGTAATACTTACTTAAACTATTTCATGTGTTGAATTATAAAGATTTTCATTGATTTTTCCAAACAGATTATCAAAGAAGGGTTGTACAAGGAAGCAGCTTCTACCGGTCTTCTTGCTCTTATTCGTCGCTGTAATCGCTGCCACCATCTGGTTGGGTGTCTGGTCAACACAGAACAAACACAATGTCTCATCGGGAGGTACACCAGAACCAAATGCGGGAGGGGATGGGGAGGATTTGTCAGCGGCATTCCCGATGGGGAAGTATCGCTTCGCCGCTGTCGCCGCCGATGAGGGACGGTGCTCGGATATTGGAACGTAAGTATAGTGATAGAAGACGAGGTGGCAATCGATATTTTCGCTTGCCTTTAATTTGTTGATCAATTCGTTAACCTTAGCTCTGTACCAAAATCGACTTGGCGTCGGACAACAAGTATTCTAAGAGCATTCTTACAGTGATGATGCTTCAGGTAAACGAAAAAAACACACAATATTCTAACAACCCATTTGCGAAGGGCCTACTGCACAAATTACTGTTTTGGATACCGTTGATTTTAATTTTTTATTCTAGTGAAATCTTAGCAAAGTACTGCGGCTCAGCTGTGGACGCTGCGGTGGCGACTATGTTATGTATTGGCGTCCTCAATGCTCACAGTGCCGGGATCGGAGGTGGTTCATTCATGACGTTCTATCAGAGGTATATAGTTCTAAGTGTTTTGCCTCTTTGAATCATGATGGAACTATGTAGAATCGATAATATTTGTGTTGTCTATAGATCAAAGTTTGGCTTTATGACCAAGAGGCTTTGATTTAGGTATTTCCTGCTATTGATGAGAATGCAAAAAAACATACATATACATATTTCACATACATATATGTTAATTTTTAGTATAACGGTTACTCTAAAGGCCGAAGCCGCTTCAAGAGCATCTATGGACCGCCATTGACATGCTCATCCGAGACACTAGCAAGCCGGGTTTTGACACCCTGGGAATCGAACCGGCTACCTCCCGATTGAAAGTCTAGTGCTTTAACAACTACACCAGAGAGACTCGCTAAGCGAAGACGTTTGGAGAGAGCTTATAAGCTGCTGAAGAGTAACTTTGCTCATCTACATGTATTTCTTCAATGAGCTTACATCGATTATTATGTTTTCGACCACAATTTCAGGTCTACCAAGCAAGCATTCACCTTTGATTTCCGTGAAGCGGCACCTATAGGAGCAACTGAGAACATGTTTAAAGGCAACTCAACGCTCTCAACAAAAGGTATAGGGTTTGCAGGGCACGAAAAAATATATTGAGAAATACCATCTCAAATATCTCGTTTGTTAGTACCGATATTTCATCGAATCAGAAGTTGACGACCGTTTTACGACTGCCCGCATGAGCGGAAGAATCGTTATGTTCACTGAAGGTTAATATTCGTCTGATTTACCCACTGACTACAGTCGACGTCATTCAAGAATAATGATAATAATATAACACAATAACACATGACATCTCCTTTTGCTTTTCTGTGATGAGAAATATATTGTAAAACTTCATGTCTGACTAGTTTCGAAGACACAAACTTCGTTGTCGCAAGACGCCATTTTAATGGCGTAAAATTGTGTACATGTATAAAAACGAGGCAACATGTGAAGTACTGCAAAAGTAATCGAGAGATAATACTAAACAATCGATCGATAACACAATTTTTAAAAAAAAGTTCAATATGATGAACTTGTACATTGAGCGTTCATCATGTTGAACTTAGTCTTTTTTAAAATTGTGTTTTAAAATTGTGTTATCGATCGATTGTTTAGTTTTATTATCTCTCAATTGATTTTGCTTGTACTTTACTTATTGCCTCGTTTTCATATATGTACACAAGTTATGGCGTCTTGCGACAACGAAGTTTGTATCTTCAAAAAACTAGTCAGACATGAAGTTTTATAATATATTTCTATTCTTAAAGCTCATTGTTGCATTCTTGATCAATTTTCTGTGATTCGGTCAAAAACTAGTCCCGGACTTTATTAGATTTAGCTTAAGTTAGTAACAGAAACATGACCGTACTTTAATCTGAAAGACCGGCAAACACCATGCGGTAGGCGAGAAAAATATTGAAATGAAATCAAACATTATGCATCAAAATCCGTCTCGGACCAGTATCTTGGGAATTAAATTGAAGATCCGTGTGCCCGGTCGTGTAGCCCGTATCCTAATGTTTTTACCAAGGCCTGGATATACCTTGGTTCAAAACCTACATGATCTCAAGTCTTATAATAAACTATTTGACCATTTGAAAATTTTGCTAAAACCAAAAACACGACCAAAGCGCTGAACTCGCTAGTTGATTCAAATCTATTCCCATCACAGGAATAAATTCCTGTTTTTGTCGTTCTCAAGTCAATGAGGACTTTTACCAGGCTGTCTTTCCACATCGTGGTTTAAAAGTCGGGAGAAAAAAAATGGGACACGAAAGGAAGTTCTTAGTACGCAAGTGCAACTGTGAATATATTGTAAAAGTAAAATAAATAATTGGCGCTATATGTTAATGTGAAGATGCAAGAATGTACTCATTTGTGAATATATGGCGGATTTTTTCAATTCTATGTAGTTTTTATTCTATTTTATCTGTTGACAACAAGTGCTGATAAAAAATGTTTAGCTTCGTCATTTTGTAACCATGCATGGCGTTCAGGGATACAGGTATCTAAATGCCGACTTCGTCAAACATTTTTCGCGACTATGATAAAGTACAACTCAAAATTGTAAGTGTGAAAAACAGTATCGTGTTTTATGAAACATGTTTGTATGAAGATCTGCTCCCAGTTAACACTCCTAGTTTGCGTTAGATTTAGCATACCATTGTCAGACATTACCATATGTATTACACAATCATCTTCTAGGTGGGTTAGCAATTGGAATCCCGGGTGAAATAGCCGGCTACTGGAAGGCACATCAAAGGTTTGGTAAAATCCCGTGGGCAACTCTCTTCCAACCAAGCATTAAGCTATGCGAGGAAGGGTTTGAAATTGGTGTGGCGTTGGGGAAAGCTATTTCTGGGAAAGAAAAGATCATCATGGAAGATGAACAATTGAGGTTTGTAACTTTATGAGGGACTAATCTAAGGAACTTGAGTATCAAACGTAAGGAAGTCAGGTCATTCTAGTTGCTTGAGAGAACTGATGCCGAAGTTACAAAACTGCGTTTTAAGGAAGAACCGTCATTTTAATTCAAAAATGTATGCTACTTTTCACTCGAAACCAATTGTTTGTCTGGGCAGCAGAAAGTCCCAGTTCACCATTTTTGTTTAATGTGTTCGTTTATTTTGAAGGCTTATTGTAGTTATATTTCAGAGAGATTTTTGTGGATGAACATACGGGTAAACTTCTTAAGCGGGGAGACACAATGTACCGTCCAAAACTGGCGTTGACGCTTCGACAAATAGCAAGCGAGGGCGCTAATGCATTTTACAATGGCAGTCTTTCCAAGAATATAGTAGACGATATTAAAGAGAAAGGTAACCGCCACATTTAATGTACCACGATTCCGAATTGACAATATTTGCGATATAACAACCAAATAAGGTTTTCTATTGGCCGAATGTTTTAGATTTTAGAAACATTTGAAACGCCCGGTGGAGCGTTCCGAAATTTTCTGTCGTTAACATTTTGCAATATGTAAACAACACCTCCCGACATGTTATAGGTTTGATGCTAGCTTGCATTGTCTATTGTTACACTTGTTGCCAGGGGAAGTCCCCTTACCCTGAATCCAGTATCAGCACTGTGTGCACCGGTGTCCGCCTACTTAAAAGTATCCGAATTTCCAGAGACACCAACATCACACTCGTCGACCTTAGATGCCAATAGACCACCTCGCACCAACAAACAAAAGCATATAAGTATCCTTACTTATGTTTATATGCGCTCTATTTCTGGGTAAACTTCTTGAACGGGGAGACACAATAGAAAATGATGCCTTACTTTTCTTATTATCTTTAAATTCTAAATCTTACGATTATATTCCAGGGGGTATAATAACTGTTGATGACTTGAAGACATATACCGCTAATGAAAAAGAACCAATAGCATTTGATATTGGTGGTCTAAAACTGTACTCTGTCAGACCGCCATCTAGCGGAGTTATTCTTGGATTTATCATGAATATTTTGGATGGTAAGTTCGTTATTTGTGCTGTCTGAATAATTCATAGTTGGAGTATAGAAACGTGAAGGTTAAGTGGAGAAACATAATTAAGGTTTTTGAAAATGCAGTGCTCTGGGCTATTTTTGCCTACTTAACCCGGTGGCCGCTGTTTCATTTTGTGAACTGCTAGCCAAGCGGTACGATTCACAAAGTTTCGCGCACCAGGCCAATTACGTTGTTTCGAATACAGTTTTGCCAGAATATTAGAGACATTTTTAGAGTCATTTAGGGTTACAGTAATCTCATTGTTCTAGAAATAGTAGGAAGAATATCCCATATTGAGTCCGTACGCGCACACGTCAATTTAAAGGGGATATTCATGCTGAACTGGTCCAAATTTTTTATCGGCCTGATTTTATGCAATCCACTTCGCATTTGGTTTAAACTTCAACCACTGACTTATTAAAACTACCCCTTTTCGGAAATGGGATTTATTGTCAGTTATTTGGTTTGCTTGTAAACAACATTGTTTACATAACAAACTTCTTTGAAATTGAGTCATTTTCTTCCAAAACAAAACTTGATCCGTAAGACGGAGAAATAGCATCTATAACAACTGCCTATTTCATTCTTGGGAAAAGGTTTTTGTAAACAAATGTTTGTTTACATTTTTTCAAATCAATGCTTTCTTTTCCAATTTGCAAACAAAGTATGAAAATTAATATTTGCCCAACGAATTTGCTCCCAGAGGTTGTTTTTATAAATCCAAACAGGAACTCTTGTTAAAAACTCCTAAAAACAAGCATTTATACCCCCTTTAAGTCTAAAAGCACTTGGTTTTGGTTCGTTTCAGGTTATAATCTCACTGCCGAGTCATTGCGAAGAACTCCTATTTTAACATATCACCGTATCGTCGAAGCATTCAAGTTCGGCTATGCAAAACGTTCAGATCTCGGGGACGAGTCATTTCTGAACATTGACAAGGTAAGTTTGGAAAATGCAGTTTATTGTGGTCGTTAACTCAGTTATAATGATCTGTTGATAGTTAACGACGACATTTTATCACATAACCACCCAACTATGATGGACTAGTATGACACCCCACGTCATTTATATTACATCCTACGTCATTTATATTACATTAACGCTGGAATTAATGCTTCTTAGATTTTCGGTCTTGATAAATGTTATGTGATAAAACGATTCTCAAATTCAATGGAAGTAATACAACCTTTTTGTATTACATCCCATTCATTGTAAGAATCAATTTATCTTCCCTTTTTATAGTTTATATCCAATCTGACGAGTGAGAGGTATGCCGAAGAAATACGAAGAATGATATGGGACAACGTGACTCACTCGTATGAATATTACGGACCTACTTTCTTAGACCGATTCACCACTGGCACATCTCATGCTTCAGTCATGGCAGCAAATGGAGACGCAGTGTCCATCACTAGCACGATTAATACGCAGTAGGTAGAGGCTCGGCTTGAAACTCTGAGACACCCAATACGGCAATTGTTATTACTGAGAACTCCTCAGCATTCAAACACTGGCAAACACTATGAAAGTACTTAATTTTTTAGGAAAGACCTACATTCCAAAACATTGCTCTCGTGTAATGGGGTTTGCTGGCGTGTGGTTACCTATAGCTGAGGGGATTTTTTATTGTCTGTGTGAATGGGCTTGGATTTGATAATGATCATTTACAGACTATGTTTCATCAACGCACAGAAACAAGTAAAAACGCCACGAGACTAAACGAAAGTCTAGTTGATAATTTAAAGTCAACCGTTAAAAAAGCATTGTTTTAAAAATCTTCATTTTTTTTTGCAGTTTTGGGTCAAAAGTTCGAGGTAGAAAAACGGGCATCATATTCAATAATGAAATGGACGATTTTAGTTCACCAAACGTCACCAATTTTTTTGGTATCCCACCATCTCCGGCAAATTTCATCAAACCTGGAAAGCGCCCTTTGTCATCCATGTGTCCCGCCATCTTCGTTGATCAAAATGGCGACGTTGCATTGATTGTAGGCGCATCTGGTGGAACCAAGATTACGACATCTACGGCTTACGTAAGAAAAATGCTAACAGTTTATCTTTTAAACCTTGAAATATTTTTACAGCACTCTTAGATTCTTTTAAAATGGCACATCATCTTCACGGTTTTTTTATAGACAGTGTTAAGCTATTTTTAAAAACTTCTTTTTTTCCACTCGGGGTTTTACTGTTTTTGTAGTTGTAGAGGACTCATTTACAAATTTTCTAGTTGATTTTAATTTTGACGCAAGATCGGAACCAACGAGGAGATTGTTATGAATCTTTTTTCATGTATTATATATGGATGTGCACAATTACAACTGGCGGCTTGTGTTTGGTTCAAACAGGTTGCAATGCGAACTCTTTGGTTTGGAGAGAACATCAAGGCTTCCATAGATGCGCGGAGGATTCACCACCAGTTGCTACCACCGTTCATGCAGTACGAGAAAGGCTTCTCAGAGGTATGTATACGTTGAAACGCAATCGATGCTTCTTCGACGTGTTTTGGACACACCTAATGCTTAACATTCGACTTAATTCACTCTAGCGAAAGGAGATGCGAATGCGCGTTCACTTCTGACAGGGTGGGGACAAATAGTGGCGCCCTCTGAATTGTATTATTGAAAGTAAAAAGGGAAGTTTTTCGGCGGTTTATTTGGCATCGAATTCGGAGAAATCCACGTGTCTCAATGCAAGCCAACTACCATTGATTGTGCCTATGGGTGTATATGCCGACAGCGGGAAATTGAAAAACTTGGCGAAGTATCCGTGGTTGAAAGGAATATCATTCCACAAATTACCTACCACTGGAGTGTGTCCACAAAAACAGACGACTTTTCGGAAGTGAACGCGCATTCGCGTCTCCTTTCGCTAGGGTGACTAAAGTCGGATGTTGAGTTTTGAAACGGCCTCTAGCAAGTAATCAACGAACAACAGGTGGCACTTGAACGAAGTATTCGAAGGTCACTGAGGTCAAATCAGGTCACATGCCTCAATTTTAAAAATTAGGTTAGAATTTGTTTTGTAGCTCATACACACCCTTTTTATACGCATGTCCTATTACATAGATAGGGGATTAGACCTAGATAACTCAAACTGGATTTTAACATAGCGTCGTGTGCTAGTTCTTCTCCAAAGCCTTCGCCCGTCCATCAACAGCTAATTAGGTTAATTATGCTGCCTAGTTTGATTGCTGAACAACAAGACGTTTGTTGTCGTTCTTTGTGAGAAATGCCCCTTACCAAAAAACAGATAAGAAGTCTTATAAGAATCTTCAACTGCGCCGGCCGCGCTACGCTAAAATTGACGATATTTTTAAAAATAAACCACAACTCTCGGGTTTTTTAGCATTTAATTACAGTTCGACCACTTGTTTAATCTATCTGAAAGTTTCATTACAATCATTGATTAAAAATTAGTTAATTCGCAATAAATCGATATCTCAACTTCGTGTTGGGTCGCGCTTTACCTGTGTACTAATCTAGCAGTTCTTTTCAGCGACACTTGGTGGCGCATTGCCGTCTGGGCCAATCAGATTGCATTAAATTCAATGCGCGCCATCTACGGCCGATTATGAAAGCTCTAATCTGGGGCGATAGATCAAGCACCCCGATTCTATGTGATAAGTTCTTGATATTATGAATTGATGCATTGCAGGAAGTGGTAGTCGGATTAGTAAAGAAACTTCACAACGTTACCAACACGTATAGTCTTGGCTCATCAGTTGTTCAAGGCATCCACATAAAAGACAATACCGTGTACGCATACTCTGACTTCAGGAAGGGTGGTTACCCGGATGGATATTAGCACGTGACATCTCGATGTATTGTGCCGGGGTATTGTGCGCATGTGTTGACGTGCTGCTGACTACACTGCAGTAGGATGTCGCCTACATGATGTTTTCCTGTATCATTTCTGTCGTAGATATAGTATGTTATACAGTCATAGTTTCATTGTCCTTGATCTACAGATAAATGCCTTAGACTTAAACACTGTCAATACTATAAGATGCTCCAAATGCGTACTGCAAGGCATTATGGACACAGCCAGGCAATAGAGATGAAAGCCTGAGAACTACTCGTCTTTTTATTCAATGTCAATTTGTATCTACCAATTGCCTGAATTGGTGAATAGAAATATTGGTTCATTTGAACTCCAACTGTTTTGAACCCAGATTGTATTCCTCACAATGCATTTTGATGTCTACCTGTACAGACCTACTCAGTTCTCTTGTGCTCATATATTATTGTGTTGAACTTTATATCTTGAAAATGGTTTTGTGAATAAACCGTAACGTCGATTTGAACTATAAACAATGTCTTTGGTTTACGTACGCGCTAATTTTAAAATACATCATTATATTTTTGCCAAAAACAAATGTGACCAATTGGTCTCTGGAGCACCAACTGGTTCACGCACTTACAAAAGCTTTTTTTATGTCATCTTGTAGTTATAATCATTAATGGACTCAATCCCTTGTACATATAACAATAATAATATTAATAATTATGTCGGTGCTCATATAGCGCTTTTTATTCTAAGCGCTTTACAATGATTATTATCCGTTGCGGAACTCTTCACTCAAATAACATTCTCTATTCAGCGGAGCCGCATTTTTTCATAGCGCTTCCAGCTTTCATTCAGATTCCTTCAACTGTCCTTACCTGGTACCCATTTCTGAACCTGGGTGGAAAGAGACACAGGGGGAAGTGTTTTATCCAAAAACACAAATGCGGCGCCTGCTGGGGTTTGAACCATGGACCACCGGATTAAGAGGCGCACGCTCTACCACTGAGCCACCTGCATCCCCATGATATAGTTTTAGCTTCATGTTTTATAATCATCGTCTTGTGCTGAATCATTCCGTTCAACCAAATTCATTTTAACCATTCGTTTTTAATCTCCATGTTTCATCATTTTTGTAAAGTGCATAGAAATGTAATTATTTTGTACTGTAATCTCAATTAATTAAAATTATTTAATTAATTCCATAACTCACGTATTTAACAAAAACAAAGGCGCTTTTGCAATTATTTTCAAATTAAAGGTATATTAAATTCATCGAGTTTTGTTTATGGACTGATGCTTTAATGAGTCTACCCGTATTTGGTAACGGTATGTATAAACAAACTTGCTGTATTATTTAGGAAATAAACACATGGTACCAGGGAATACTTTGCTGAACAAGGGCCCGGGGTAAAATCAAGGTATTTTTAAAGATGCATAACCTAGACCACAAAAGTCATAAAAATAAATTCCAGTGAAACTTGCATATTTAGAACTGCATGCACCATACTTGGAATATTCCATAATGTCTGGCGCCACAAATTAATTTGAAAGCGTTCCTCAGTGACTTTTCTAGCCTAAAATAGCTATGGTTGGCCCAACCATAGTTGTTTTATGCTAGGAAAGTCATTAAGGAAGGCATTCGCAAATTCATTTGTGGAGCCAGAAATGACGGGATATTCCAAGTATGGTGCATGCAGTTCTAAATATGCAAGTTTCACTGGAATTTATTTTTATGACTTTTGTGGTCTAGGTTATGCATCTTTAAATAAAGACTGTGTATTTTTTTTGCTTTGTCTTGATGTTCCAATAAACCTCATAATTCAAATGGTAATTATCTTTTGACTGGGTAATTTTAGTTTTTGCCACTGATCATTTCATGTATTTTTTTACAAGTGTTCTGTTCTTATCTGTTTTTTAAATGAGCGCGAGTG
>JAOXYC010184134.1:0-12632 GCA_028565715.1 Phoronis pallida
AATGAAACTTACGACATCTCTCGAGATCTCAAACACAGCGGAGTAAATTTGAAGTGAATTGGACGAAAAATGAGGCTTTCAGAGTGCAATTTGTATACAAAATTGCCGCTAGGGCTGCCATTGAAAATATTTGCGCGTTGAAGTTCTCATAAGATATCTGTTTTCGAACCAAATAACAAGGAAATGTACTATTCAAGTCGAATTGTGCCACAAATTAAGCAAATTTTCTATTTTAAAATAACAAATCAGCGGGCAGATAGGAGATCTCTGCACCAGATCCACTTCTTTGAAGTTGATCTGGTTTCCAGATTATGGTTTGTGTTGTTGTTTAAAAATGGAGCCAAGAAACTGGCAATAAAATCAAGTTGAAAGTAACCCGTTCCCGGGATTTGAGCAAGGTTTCTTGTTACACAAAATGTCCGGTATCAGTAAGCATAATCTGCTGACTGCATAATTATTATAGTTTGTACATGCACTGCAGTTAAATACATAATTATAACGTTTCTAAATCCTATTATCAAAAAGGTATTACATGTTCGTTTTGTATGCAATATCACTGGTGTCATTGTTTGATTCAAATTTTGTTTGAGTTACCCTAGATTTGTCTTTGCAACGACACAAAACATCTTTTCATCTTGAAGCACAAGTGGTCCTGTCCAGTACTTGGTACACATTTGCTAACACGCGAGACTCGTACCAGGCGAGCTCGTGCGCTAACAAATGCTTTAAACCTGGTACTTTGTGTTAGGTAATATCACGATTGAATCGCTTTGACAGGTAGCCGTGTGGAATTATGACATAAGATAATTTTAAGAGCCAGACATAGAAAAATTCCGGTGTACGTGCTGTAAAATAGATTTTCAAACGGGCATTGAAACATTTGAGTTTGAACACTAAACAGCCTGACCAGTTCTCCGAGCAAGATGTTTTCAGTTGAAGGAGTAGTTGCTTTTGTACAAGAAAACCTGATATCATCAATGATGGCTCTTTGCTCCATGGTTTGTGCTACGCTGTGGTATCGTCGATACTCCGACTCCATGGATAACCTGCCACCCGGACCGAGACCATATCCCATAATTGGAAACATTCACTTGTTCTTTCGTGAAAACCCAGAAGATTTGTTCGTCCGCCTGGCAAAAGAATTCGGAGATGTATTCACGTTCCACATTGGCTCCAAGAAAATCGTTGTGTTGAACTCTTACTCTGCTATAAGACAAGCTCTGACTGATAACTCCTTCTCTGGAAGGATGGATTTCTCCCACTTGCTAGCTGATGTTTATCCTACAAATTCCGGCATTGTCTTTTCTGAAGGGGAAATTTGGAAAACGAATAGGAAGTTTTGCTTACGTCACCTGACTGAAATGGGATTTGGAAAAAAAAATTATGAGACTGAAGTATTGGAGGAAATTGAGTGTTTTCTCACTCAAATTGAAAAAATTGGACGACAACCATGCAGTATCACCACTCTGATAGGTACCGCAGTTTCAAACTGTACATGTGAGTTTATTTTTGGGAAGCGATATGAATACGATGATGAAGAATTCAAGAATTTTTTTAACGCTTTAAAACAGGTAGCTGAAATTCCGATTGTTGGCGCTCTTATACCGTTTGCTAACAAAATTCCAATCCTCAACCGTCCAGTTAGGCGGTTCACCCGAGCCACGTCAAAAATAGATGACATTATATGTCGGCAAATTCAGAGGCATGAAAGAGACGAGAATAAAACCACACCTAAAGATCTTGTTGATATTCTACTCGAAGCTAAATCAAAATCCGATAAAACGCCAAGCGTGGATATCTTTGACGACAGACAAATGAGGAAAACAATTTGGGATTTGTTCACTGCAAGTACGGAAACGACAACAACGACTCTCCTGTGGATTCTCGCTTACCTCATCAACTTTCCCGACGTCCAGACCAAATTAAGCTATGAAGTTCGTCGCGTTATTGGAACCAGTCGCATGCCCTCCGTGTCGGACAAGAGTAACATGCCTTACACCCAAGCTACGATAACAGAAATACAAAGAATTGCAACCCTGGCACCATTTTCACTTTGGCATAAAACGACAGAAGAGGTAACTTTTCAAGGGTTTACCTTTCCGTCCAATACTGTCATTGTGCCGCACTTGTTCGCAGTTCACATGAATGAAGACATCTTCCCAAACCCGCATCATTTCAGACCTGAACGCTTTATAACCGCTGACGGTGAATTCAACTCTGCACTTGCTAACCAAACAATTCCTTTTGGAATTGGGAAACGCGTGTGCCTCGGCCAACCTCTGGCAACTATGGAAATATTTCTCTTCGTGACGTCATTACTACAGCGCTTCCGAGCCGAAGTGCCAGATGGCAAATACCCATCACTGAAGGGCATTAGAGGCATAGTTTTTTCACCAGAAGAATATGAAATTTGTATAAAGGCGATATGAACGTTCAGGAAAAACTCAATAACAGACATTTTTCGTTTGATAGAACACTTTAAAATATTTTTTGTTTTGGATAATTTTTTTAATGTTTGTAACGTTGCTTTTTGAGATGATGAAAAAATCAACCTCAAAATTGTGAGTGCAAAACACACAATCGTGTTCAATTTTTTACTACCAGTTTTAATAACCAAAGGGAGAATTCTAAAGCGAAATTAAGCTAGAAGAGATCAATAGTGTCTTAAGTTATACAGGTTAATAGCTATTTTTTCATTACAAAATAAGCATAATATTAAACAGGCATTGAACTGGTATGAATTTCAAAACATAAAAGACCTTGGTCATGGGATTAACTGTGAGGCAACCAAACATGAATAGGCCTACCAAAGACATACACAACGCGAGCAATATACAAACACTACACCATGCAAAAAAATAAATGTTATTTACAAAATACAAATGACGCGAGCTCAGCCTTAAACAGGAAGAAGCATAAGTAAATAAAAATGATCATCGCTTTTTTAAACAATAAATTAGGTAACGAGATGAGATCAAAAATGGTTGCTGGAACAGATTCATATTTATTCATAATAACTTTTTTCAAAGGCTCTTCTTAACAGGAAAGAATTTGCTGTAATTGATGCTGATTAATGTGAAAACTACGATATGAGTCTAATGACCTCAATCATACATTTTACAACAAATAAAAAATGGGACCAAAGCTGTAAAATAAGTCATTTACCATCATTAATATCCAAGACATTCAGAAATGGGGCCAAGATGAAATAACGAAATCTTTAGTCATTTTTATTACAAGCAAGTTTTTTGTTAACAGGGTATTCAAAAAGGCATATTTTCTAACACTCAGACAATCATTGGTATTTAACGCTCGTAAAAGATTGAAAAAATTCACTAATGATGATTTTAATCGTCTTTATTAGTCTATCTATTTTTCAACAAGTTTAGAAAACGACACCAACTCGGAAAAATAGACAACACTGACTTCTCACTTGAGACCCCTGAAAGACTTAAAGACAAAGAACGGACAACATGAAAGTTATGGTTCGTTTTATTATTTCCTTCTTTAAAAAACTGTAAAACTTTTGAAAGTTTATTTGTATTATTTTTTCGGGGGTGCAGTAGACTGCTGTCCAGAGGTGTCTGCTCACAGAACATAACATCAATTGCCGTGAGATGTGACTGCTGGACGTGAGACAGAGGGAGGCATCTGCCAGGTGTAAAACCACAGTTGCAATGCTTCCCTGCTGCTGTTCCCCCCGGGTGCACTTTGCATATAACATCTGGAGTCCGCAGGTGGAGGCCGATTACCTCTGCTGGGGCACCTTCCAACTTGAGCAAGTTTCAGTCTTCGGCCCCGAAAACTGGCGGGAGGTAGATACTTTTGTTGACCGTCGGGAAAGGCTGGCTGACCACCAGGAAAGGATGGCTGACGATCAGAAAAGACTGGGTGATAACTGGGCAAGACAGTTGACGTCCAGGAAAGACTGGAGTATTTTGTAAGCAGATTTTGCCGGTGGGCTCTGCAGGCATGAAAAATGGTCTAGTACACCCATCTCAGGTCTGCTCTGACTGGTTGGGGGTGCAGTAGACTGCTGTCCAGAGGTGTCTGATCACAGAACAAAACATCAATTGCTGTGAGATGTGACTGCTGGACGTGAGACAGAGGGAGGCATCTGCCATGTGTAAAACCACAGTTGCAATGCTTCCCTGCTGCTGTCCTCTGGGTGCACTTTGCATGGATAACATCTGGAGTCCGCAGGTGGAGGCCGATCACCTCTGCTGGGGCGCCTCCCAACTTGAGCCTTCGGTCCCGAAAACTGGCGGGAAGTAGACTGCTGATGATTCGAACATGCTACTGAGGCAGGCAAAGTGTAGCTAGGGCTTATGCCTTTTAAAATAATGTATGTATTTCCATCGACCGGTTTTTATTTGAAGCACGCTTTACCATTTACAATTCCATACATATTTACCCAAGCAGCAGAACTATTCTAAACTCCTCGGGGTGCGCCAATCCGGTCATATTTAACTCCACTTTCCTAGACTGGTACCCATTTATAAACCTACTAAGTGGGGCGAGACAAGTCGGATGAAGTCACAGTTTTGCACAGAAATAAAAATGACTTGGACCTTCAAATTCTTAAAAGAGACGTTCGTTCTGCCACTGAGCAACCAGCTCCCCAGTCTCTCCCACAGCCCATCTGAAACGATGCACTTTTTTATCTCCGCGATAATCGAGTCTTGCGGATTACTTCAATTCGCTTTTAAGCGGAGGGACGATGATGGTGAGTGACGTAAAAACACAATCTCCTTCATTCGGTAAAAATACCAGCATCCCGTGCTCTCTCATGATTAAACCATCACCTGAGAATTTGAATTAAAATAAGAAAATTTCCATAAAAAATAACAAATTTACAAAAATAGTACAATTTTTAAAACACAATTCAATGAAAGCACGACTTAACCTGCTGAAAAAGAGCTTTGTGGTCAGGCTGCAGTTGGTAAAACAGCTCTCTGAGACTCAAAATTTTTGATGTTGTTATATTCTTTTTGTATTGTCTGCTTTCACTGTTTTCGCGGGTGTTCTATTGTTTTTCCGTTCGCATTATAGATAACTTTTAAAACTTCTATGTGTTTTTTTAAAGTTTTTGTTCGTGCTGATGCAGACTCTCGTACAGCTATTATACCAACTGCAGCTATTTTTCGTGCATACGAAAAGACACTGATTTGCCTTCAGCATGCTAAAAGGGTCGTGCTTTTGTCCAAATTACACTAATTGGACATGAATATAATGTAATTAAGAAACCGCTGATATGGGATCAATACACTTTTTAAATTATTTCAGATATTTTTGTGCCTGGCATTGGCGGCCATAGCGCTTGTGACAGCACACAAACTCGACAAAGCAGAATTTGCCGAAGAGTTCGATCTTGAAGACGAGTTGTCGGCTGAAATGACCGAAGAGCGCAAGCTTGAAGACGAGTTGCCGGTGGAAATCCCCGAAAAACGCGAACTTGACAAGGACGTTGAAGAAGAAGAAACCATTGAAGCGAGAAGTACGGCTGATGAAAAGGACGATGTTGAGGTGATTAGAGAATGTAAGTTGAGAAGATATTTCATTTATGCATGCCTTAACGTAGCGACCGTATATTTGTTTAAAAAAACGTGGGTCGAAAAAAAATAATCAAATACATTGTTTTTAAAATAAAGCTCATACTAGCACTTCACAAAACACAATTACCATAAAACGTTTACTAACTATTTAAGTATAAGTATCCAAGGAGATGGCTAGCACACGTATTTGGCCGTCCTCATGATGGCATAGGGGACACATTCTTCAAAAGTGGAATAATGAAACAATTATTCCCAATGAGATTTTTAAAAGCTAGGAATGCATATAGCCATATTTAATTCTCAAATAACAGTGCACCATAAAAATAGATAATTATATTTCGTTCCTCCACAGCCCGGGCAACAGAGCTGTACAGACCCCGTGGTTATAACTGTGGTTGCTGTAGTCGCCGTGTCAAGGTCACACACGTCACCCACAAGGGGTTGCCTGGAGGACGATGTCCGATAGTCTGGCCCCTAGCCAAACCTGACTGTGCTGTGTACATGACACAATGCGCGTGAGTCATTGTTTTGTTTATGCTACTCCAGATTTGAGAAATGAAAGAGTAGTAATACGCCGTGATGATTACGATGACTGTGACAGTGATGGCGATGACGGTGATGATGATGATGATGATGATGATGATGATGATGATGATGATGATGATGATGATGATGATGATGATGATGATGATGCTGCCATAAGTTCCAACATCTTACTTCTGACTTATTGACTACAGTTGGCATTCATGTATGATGATGATGATGATGATGATGATGATGATGATGATGATGATGATGATGATGATGATGTTGATGATGACGATGATGAATGATGATGAAGACGATGACGATGACGGTGACGGTGATGATGATGATGACGATGACGATGACGGTGACGGTGAGGATGATGATGAGTGGAGAGAGACACGTAGAAAATAGTTTGCATACATGTTTGATGGCAATTTACACGAATTCTGTTTTTTATTTTCAGATACCGTGAGAAGTGTGTTAAGACAGTCGGTTCTCGCTGCACCGCTGTGGGTAACTGTAAACATGTCTACAACAGAATTAGAACAGTCGGGGTGAGATGTGCAAATGGTAGATATTACAACGTCAACATCAAGAACTACGTTCGCTGTGGATGCATCAAGGCGTAAATTGGAAAGTCTTAACATCGTGATCTTGGAGGTTTGCCGCCAAATGATAAGAAATTCTGGGGGGAGTTTAAAAATCGATTTTAAATTTTATTTGGTGATCTAATTTGGCTCTTGAAAACTACCCGGAGCAGCGCGCCACCTATAGTACAATAATGAACTGGAGGTGAACGTCAAGATTTGAGATACTTTCCAAACCGTATTGTTTTGAGTGAGATTTGTTTGAGGCAAAGACTATTTTATCTTCGATTCTCTCAATCTGTTTGTATCATTTTGAATGATCTCTTATTCCTCCCCACAGTCAAATTAAGCTTTCGATATGTGTACAGTTTATTTGGCAGTTTTTATTGTCCATGATCACGAAGCCTTACATGTATCTATGCAACGTCAGAAACATTTTTGTATAGAGCTATTGATTGATTGAATAAAATATGGCTTGCTTAATTACGTCATTGTTTTTTTTTTTGCTAACAAGTACAATAATAAAATGTATGTCTGCATCCATCCAGGTGGGTATTATATTCATAAAAGAGGTATTTTAGAAGCGATTTTCATCAAGGCCCACAACCCATCTTTTAACAAGCATGGCGGTGCCTGATTCAAACTGTCGTCAGCGTGGGACGGGAATTTACCACACCTCTCGAGATCACAAAATCAGCGGGGTAGAAGACCACTCCTGTGACTCCATTGAAGGAGGCGAGATGTCTCTGAAGATCCAGAGAATTAAAAGGTTACTTTCTAGTGGAACAGATCTAGATTAAATTATTCGAATAACATTTACAATGTTAAACTGTGACCTGAGTCAATGAATGCAATAATGCAACAAACACCAGTAGATAGTTTTTGATGACGTCATACACCAAATAATAAATATAGGAATTGTTCTAACAATTATTGGATTTGTGTTCCTATTTTTTCTGTCCTAAAATTCTGTGGTAATTTAAACGTTAAAAGCCAGTACATTGGTTTAATGGGGCTGCAGTCCTTCCTTCAAACAATGTTGTTAAAAACACTACTTATGGGACTATTTCCTAGTACATGAAATCACCACATGAATGGTGCTGTGATGCACCTTTCGCACGAGGTATTATTTGCTGGAAGCAATAAGACCAGGTTAGAGTCAAATAAGATTACAAATAAATGTATGCTTTTACTGACCAAAAATGATAAATATCTAAATGACAGAAAAGTTCTTTTAAATACCACTGAACTATTGGGGTCTCCGATTTTCGTGCTAATTTTAACGCTATACGCCAATATATGTAATCACCTCACGTCCAGTCGAAACTGAAATTATATTATTCCGCCTGAACTTTAATTTCGCCGGTTAAACTTACACCTTCATGAATTCTTTTCTCATGTTATATTCGATCTAGTCCATTCTCCTCTATATACTTGTCGTTTTATGAACGTTTGCAAAGTCGTTCCCGTGGTTGAGTCCGATTTTCAGTAACGTGCAAAACACGTGTCACTTTCACGTACCGCCCCAAATGCGTCGAGTTGACAATATAAATATTCTATTTAATTTTTTTTATTTACCTTCCACGAATAAAGTATTTCCTCATTTGCCATAAATTGAGCGTACCTATAAATTATGCAAATACATGTGATAAAAACTTTAATTATTATTTTGAAGAAAAGTAATAAAAAAACCTACCCGTCAAATTTTAATTTTCAGTTCGACATATTTTGAGTGATTGCCAAGAAAATAACATTTCATATGATTGCGAAATGAGGAATTAAAAAGCTATCGAAGTGTGAATTATTGCGACATTTCTTACGGGAGCGTACTCAGCAACTTTTTTCGGTTCAACGGCTTTTCGGGCCAAAAAGTAAATATTATTGCAAAACCCAAAATATAAAAGTCACCGAAGTGTAAACTATTGCAACATCTTTAGACACCAACTACCAATAACAAGTAGCACGTTTCGGTTCGGTAGGTTTTAAGTTCAAAATAACAAAAGTCAACGCAATTGCCTATTGCGAAACAAGGAATTAAAAAATCATTATAGCGGAAAAAATCCAGTATTCGTTTTTTTTAAAAGGGGTGCATGAACTATAATGTATTTCTTAATGGTGAACATTGAAAATCTTCTTGATTTTTATACATTTCGATTCCATCCATGGCAGCCAAATTACATGTTTGGCCATGAGAAATACTAAAACGGTTTTGATGATAAAAACAGATTCGAACCCGGATCTCCTACTTTCATGATAGTTGTGCTTAAACCTTTACACCACCGGGGTCCAAGTAATTTCTGTGCTAATTTTAACGCTATTTGTCAGTATATGTAATACCCCATGGGTGGCACTGTGATGCACCTTTTCACATGAGGATTTGTTTTGCTGACAGCAATAAGACCACGTCAAAGTCATATTCATGTAAGAATACAAATAAATGTATGCTTTTACTGGTAGAAAGCTGATCATACTTCCCCATGTTGCTGTTGAGCCACTGAACAAGGATAAAACATTTCGCAACAAATTTAATAAGTTTATATCAAATATTCAAAAAAGCGATGAGGCCCAGATATTGAGGGAGACTCATTATCATAAATCTAGGTTTGATTATTTCAAAATCTTTAATTATTTCACAATACACGTCCCTTGATTTATTGCGAAATAATCAATCCCATATTTTGATTTGAACGGAGGGTATTGTTCTTGATGTGTATAAAGATGCACCACAGCCGACAACAGACATCACTGACTTCTTACCTGAGTTTCCTGAAGACTGAAGACAGACAAACATCACTATGAAGACTATGGTTTGTATTTTTCAGCAAAATTCTATATGCATATAAGTTAAAAACTCTCGTATGTGTATTCTTATTCCTCGTTACATTCGTTTATGGTGCTCTATCAGCGCGTTTAATTTTAAAATTAACGAGAACTGTTATATGCTTTTGCAGTATCAAGTTAAAGTCTGAAGTCAACCATCTAACTGTTACATTTGAGAAATGTTTTTTAAAAACTCGCTATTGTTGGTTATCGACTGTTAGTCATTCTTTTAATTTCTTTGATACAAATTTCTCAAAAATTCAAACTAAAGAATTTTCAAAATATTTAATGTCACCTATAAAAAGTTTCGCAAATCTTTAACTTCAAGACTTAACAAATAGGCTGATCATACTAAAAGTTTTATCTTTTAAAAAAATTAAAAAGCTTTTATTTTTGTCCAAAATTAAAGTTCCGTGGTTATTTATTTCTTTCGCTAGAGCTCTGTTCATTTTACACGCATTATAAAAAAGTAATCAATGAAAAAATGTCCAACGTAGATGAGTTCATTTCAGATTTATCAATTTACGGGTTCGGGTCTCCAAGGTATCGAAACTCAGTCAATGAGGGATAATTTCCAATGTTTTGCCTGTTCAACATGTATGCCATGTGTAGGCCATGCCCGTAGCTAGCGGGGGGGGCAGTATATTAAGTTGCCCCCATAGCAATTGGAATACAATGTCTTTTTTGATGGAAATACCAGTTGAAAGTGCCCTTTTGATGGAAATAACTAGTTGCAAGGGCCATTTTTGATGGAAATTCCAGATACAAATGCCTTTTTCGATAGAAATATCAAGTGTTTTTAGTTAAACATTTAAAAAAATACGATTGCCCCCTAACCTTAAACCTACAATGATGTCATTGCTGATTTTACATATTATCAAAAACTTATCAGACACATAGAATCTATCACAGGGGCTTGAACTATCGCCCCAGATTAGAGCTTTCATAATCGGCCGTAGATGGCGCGCATTGACTTTACTGCAATCTGATTGGCACAGACGGCAATGCGCCACCAAGTGTCGCTGAAAACAACTGCTTCATTAGTACACAGTTAAAGCGCGACCCAACACGAAAGTGATATATCGATTTATTGCGAATCAACTAATTTAACGATCAACGATTGTAATGAAACTTTGATAGATTAAAAAAGTGGTCGAACTGTAATTTGATGCTAAAAAACCCCGAGAGTTGTGCTTTATTTTTAAAAAATATCGTCAATTTTAGCGTTAAAGCGCGGCCGGCGCAGTTGAAGATTCTCAGTGATAAGTTCTTGATATTATCTAATATATAAGTATGAAAATGTCTGTGTCTGTGTGTGTCTGTCTGTCTGTGTGTGTGTCCGTCTGTCCGCAAGGTTTTGACAGCGCGAAGCACTGGAACAGTCGAGGTGGCTCAAAGTGACGAGGTGTGCATGTGCAGGTGCGAAGCACGCGTACGCCCCGCACGTGCCACCACGTGCAGTTCCGCGCAGAGCGCGGAAAGTCGGAAAAAGTCGTGGTTGGTCAAGGCAACGGGGTGTACACGTGCACGGGGCTTGCACGTGCGAGGCACTCGCACACCTCGCACGGGCAAGAGCGCGCGAAGCGCGGGAAAAGTCGGTTACAGTCGAGGTGGGTCAAGGTAACGGGGTATGCATGCAGCAAAGCGCGGGTCACAGAGCTAGTATTTCTATATTTATCGCGCTTCCCAGTGCAGACGAATTGTATTGACACGTGCTGAAACACTGTTGCTGGTTTGTCAGTCGGAATGGCCTGATGTTTTTTTATCTTTCTATCCGTACATGTAACATGATTTTTAATTTCAGATTCCGTTATAAATATAATATTGTCGGGGTTTTTTCTATGCCTGAAGGTAATATTTGTTGACTAAGCTTTGCCATTTTGATTAAGAAGAATTTCTTTAATTTTAGAATTTCCAGATTTACCTGTGCCTGGCATTTGCTGCCATCGTGTTTGTGTCAGCCCACAAACTCGACAAGGAAGTAGTTGCCGAAGCATTCGAACTTGAAGAGAAGTTGCCGCTGGAAATGATGAAAGAGCGCGGAATAGATAAAGAAGAAGAAGAAATTCTGGAAGCAAGAAGCTCGATGGATGAAAGTGACGATGTTGAGGTGCATAGAGAATGTAAGTAAATGACACTATACACTTATCGTCCCCGAAGGAGAGAAATTATTTCAGGTTGTTTAAAAACGGCTTATTTTGGGTAATGTATAAAATCCGGGTGGTTACTGCTTTAAAAAATTATTTCCATATATGTAGGTTCCATTGAATTTCATAAAATCTGAATCCGAGCTCCAAAAAAGTATGTTTGGCAATATTTGCATTTCATAGACTTTGCAGGCAAACCTTTTTTATATCCACTAAAAAATCCATGAATTATCGACGTTCGCAAGCGTTATGTCATCAGCAGCTTCGCGCTTCTCTAAAGCCACACTGTCATGTGTCTTCGCTGTAACATTTTTAATACGATTCTAGATTTCACACCCAAGTATAAGTGATTTATATACAGTAATTTCAATAAACATGCAGCATATGACTAATGTAATCAATTATCTTTAGTTTCGCTTCATCATTTTCTAGAAAAAGTATGTTTGACTTCTTCAATGGCATAGTACAATATAACATCGCTATTTCTACGTATCCATATTGAAACCCCTGCTGGCATTTTTCGGCGCAGCCGGCCATTTACAAATCATGTTTTTATTAAAGCACGTGCATTGAAGGAGCTCTTCAGGCCCAATGATTATAACTGTGGATGTTGTCCTGTAACGATCACCGTCACACACGTCATTCACAAGGGACTACCAGATGGGAAATGTCCCATCGTCTGGCCAACTAACATTCAAATGACTGGATGCAGGTAAGTACTTTGTTGTTGTTGACGTCACACTTATACACCAATATTAACAATAAAAACGGTGCGGTATTTTATTTTTTTCTGGAAGAAGACGTCAGTAAACTAGCCCAATGTTAATAAAAAGAAATAGCAACGCACTAGGAAAGGTTAGTGGACCTGATACTGAACGCACGTTTAACATAGTTGACTGCACCTAATCTTACCAGTTGAATTCTTACGGACGGTATCCAAGACCAGATGGCGCTGTCTCGCAACAAGAGCGGGTGTAAACAAATCAAGGTTCCCG